>VWZO01019345.1:72950-138329 GCA_013396975.1 Bucco capensis | reverse complement strand
CCCCTGGGCCAAAGCATGGATGAAGATGAGTTGGGGTGTTGGAGCTCAGAAGCTTGNAGGCTGCACTCCGTCCCCTGGGCCAAAGCATGGATGAAGATGAGTTGGGGTGTTGGAGCTCAGAAGCTTGCCAGAAGAGGTGTGGAAGGCAGCTCTTGCTGCTGAGCATCATCCTGTTTGGCCTTCAACAGTGCTCGAGCCAGATAGCCTTTCCTCCCCTTGGTGCTTTGGTTAGGATCATGGACAGCATGTGGCTGGCAGAGCTCTGCTGGAGTGGATCCTCTGCTGCAGAGATGGAGCTGATGTCCATGCAGCATGGGGAGGGGAGCTCAGCTGAGCTTGTGGCCCACACAGCAGGGCAGGGAGGGGATTGTGCCTCTGCTCAGAGCTCAGCTGCAGGGCTGGGGCAGCTCTGGAGTGCTCAGCACAGCACAGACATGGAGCTGGGAGAGCAGGGACACAGGAGAACACAGCAAGGATGCCAGGACTGGAAGCTCTCTGCTGGGAGAGCTGGGCTTGTGCAGCCTGGAGAAGAGAAGGCTCCAGGGAGACCTTCTTGTGGCCTTTCAGGACTTAGAGGGCCTAGAAGAAAGCTGGGGAGAGACTTTTTATCAGGAGCAGGTCAAGGAGTGATGGTTTGAAACTAAAAGAGGAGAGATTTAGATCAGACAGAAGAAAGTCAGTCATTCCTTTCCCTCTGTTCCTTCCCCTCCATCTCCCACTTTTTGGCGCATCATAACCTCTGCTTGATGGAAGGGATGATGAGGAGTGTCCAGAGTGCTGCCAGAGCTGGGAGCAGTGTCCTGTTGAAGCTGAAGCCACCCCATCCTTTCCTTAGAAGCCTTCTCCAGTGCCAGGCTCCTTCCTTTCCTCCCAGAGCTGGAGCAGCAAAGCATCACCTCCATCGAATAAAGCAGCTGCTCTTGAGCTTTTCAGCACACCACCTCCAAACTCCTCAACAGTCCTGGAAACATCTCCAAAGTGCCTTTCCCACCTCTGGTGTCCAAGGGATCTGCTTCTCCTTGTCCTTCCTGTGCTTGCTCCTCACCTGCTGTGCTGCCATATGCTCGGGAAGCAGAACCAGCAGATCCATGGCATGGCTCCTGCCTCTGCCAACAACCAGGGAGTGATGCTCAGCCCTTGGAAATCCTGGGAGGTCCAAAAGCTCCAGCAGCTTGTCCTCTCTGCTTGCCAAGAGGCAGGATTTGTGCTGGGTTGGCTTGGATTTATCCAGCATCGCTCAGTCTCCTGAAGGACCTCAAGTCAATGGAAGGCTTTCCATAGGGATGGAGGTTCCTGTGACCCCATGGGGGGACATTTCCAGCCCCCAGGCAGCTTGGCTTTTTGGTGATGGAGCTGCTGAAGTTGTTCTTGGAGTTGTAGAAGGGAAACAAAGAACCTAACAGGTCTTTATATGAGTGCAGGTGTCTCAGCCAAGTGATCCAACTTGGGGATGTCTTCAAGGCAAAGAATTCCCTTTTCTTCCTGTGGTCACCTGCAAAGATCACCTTTGGTTGTGGAAGTTCATGGAATGATGGAATCAGAGAGTGGGTTTGGCTTGGAAAGGACTTGTAAAGCAGGGAGATGTCCAACTGGAGCAGGTTGTTCACTGCCCCAACCAACCTGAGCTGGAATGATTCCAGGGATGAATGGGACATCTCCCAACCATTCTGGGTGACCTGGGCCAGGCTCTCCCCACCTTCAGTGAGAAGAATTTCTTCCTTTAGCTAGTCTAAATGTGTCTCTTTCAATCCCTTCCCAGGCAGAGCAGGCTGTGCCTCTCTGGTTCAATCCACTCCCCAGCTGGAAGTTAACCTACTTGGAGAAGTCATTTTCCCTTTTGGGTCAATAGGGTTGGTTAATGAAGTGAAGTGTATGAAATGATTATTGATCTTGGCTGCACAGGATCGTTGGGTTTGCCTCTAATTAGAGTTCCCCTGCTGTCTTCTCCTGGGCTGAGATTTGGCCTTGCCTTTATTTTTGTGCTCCATGTGTCCAGAGAAGTCCTCAGTGGGACATGGGGAAGCTTCTTCCTAAGGAAGAGCGAGTTGTTTCTTCTTGGCTTTGGGAATGCTAACACATGGAAGAGAACAAACAGCCCCTTGGCTTTGGATTGAGCTGTGGGCAGAAGCTGACAGCTTCTAACAGTGCTGTGGAGCTTTTTGGGGAGAAGACCTTGTCCACTGAGTCAAGAGCTCCCTCTTGTCCCAACAGCTAAATGATGTAGGACATGAGTCAAGAGCATCAAATGATTCCCAGGGCAGGGATGTGTGGAAGGAAAGCAAGGAGAGCTGAGCTTTACCCCAGTGTAGAGCTTTCAGTTGGTTTCTTCTGCCCAGGTCCAGGTTCTCCTGTTCCTCTCAGTCCCCAGGATTTTGGCTCTGCAGCCTGTGAGGATGGAGAAAGCTCTGTGTGGCCTTAGCTTAGAGGAAGCATCTAGCCCAAGTTGAGTCTGTCAAGGAGTTGGACATCTCCAGTGCCTTTGAGGTGCCAGGCAGATGGAGCAAGCTTCAAGTGGTTACCACCAGAAGAGCCAAGAAGAAGAGCAAGTGCCAGGAGATGTCCTGCATCCTTTCCTTGGTGACCTGGAGAGCAGCCCAAGGTGGATGTGCTGCTGCCAGGAGGATGTCATCCCTGCAGAGATGGAGATCAAGTGAGGGATCTTTTGGGGAGCTCTTCTGATCAACACAGAGATCTGCCCCAAAGAGGACAGAAGTTGGAGAGAGTTTTTGTGTGCTCCAAGAGATGGGAAGGAGAGGGAAATGATCTTAGAGATCTCTTCTGGGAGATGGAAACTCCAACTCCTTAGCAAAGACTCCAGAAGCTCCAAGGCAGCTCAGCAGCACAAGTTGGAAGTGTAATAGGAGTGTTCTTCACTTTAGCCTGAAGAACAAAAGCCCCAGCAGCCAACTGGCAGCTGAGGAGCATCTCCAAGTGGAAAGTTCTCCTGGAAATGGAAATGCAAACTGCTGGGAGGCCTTTCCCATTCATTAAAGGATTTCTTTTCATTAATGAATGACTGGAAACCACATGAAGGTTGGTGTCAAAGCTGCCATGGGATTGGCATCTCTTCAGGCTACAACTGTCAGCTTGCTGCTCTTGTCTCCTCTTGAAAGGCATTGACTTTATTGGAGTTCCCCTGCTCTGCTTTGCTTCCAGGGAGGTCAGGAAAGGGGAGAGCTTGCCTTTGCTTTGCACACTGGCTTCCTTCAGCCTTTCAGCTCAGGAAGGACCTTGTGGGCTAGTGCTACTGTCTCAGAAAAGAGGAACACTCCCTCTTCCATCCTAAAGCTGCTGCTTGCATTAACCCTGATGGAGCTGCCCTATGGCTTCCAGGCCAATTTTCCACTATCTTGGAGAAGGAGAAAGCACCCAAAGCCTGGAGGCCAGCAGAGACNGGCCACGCTCCTCTTCATGCATCCTAGGATGCCATTGGCCTCTTGGCCACAAGGGCACATTGCTGCCTCATGGGCATCCTCCTAGCCACCAGCACTCCGAGAGCTTTTTCCCCAGGGCTCTTCTCCAACAGATCAGTTCCCAGTCTGTACTGATCCATGGGCTTGTTCTTTCCCACATGCAGTACTTTACACTTCCCCTTGTTAAATGGCATTCAGTCTCTCCCTGCCCATGTCTCTAGCCTGTCCAGGTCACTCTGGATGGCAGCACAGCTCCTGGTGTGCCAGCCACTGCTCCAAGCTTAGGATTCAGCAGGGAAGGGGAATTCCTCCTTGGCTTCTGGAGGTGCCCACTGAAAGGCCTCAAGTGGGAGGCTGCTGCCAGGGAAACAGAGTTCAAACACAGCTAGTCCTTTGAACTGCTTTCCCTTCATGCTTCCAGGAATCCTTCTGATATCCTGCAGAGGATCAACCCACCTGCTGCTTTTTGGGGGGAAAGGAGCTGCACCTCATTTCTGGGCAAATATATTGCCCTGCATTTTGGCTTCTTCTTCCCCTTCCCTGTTCGTTTTTTCTTCCCTTCCTTGTCTCTTCTTCCCTTCCCTGTTTCTTCTCCCCTTCCCTTCCCTGGGCTTGTAGCTTGGAAGCTTGAGGACATCCAAGGAAAAAGGAAAAGCAAGAGTGGGGACATGGTGGTGACAGCAGAAACACAGAGAAGGATGGAAGATGTTGGCTCCTGAGGAGCTTTTTGACATCCAGCATGGCAGAGATTGACTCTCCTGACCTCCATCTCTCTCTAGAATCTGATGAAAAATGCTTTGATAGATAGAACTTCATCCCCAGCAAGGAATTCTAGTGCAAGAATCCTTCCTTTGCTTCCCAAGCATCCGTATGGATCCCTTACCCTATACTCCATCCTGTCTGGCATTGAGAGAGCATCCTTCAATCCTCCTGCCACACATGCTCCAGTGCCCTCAGCATCTCCCTAGCCTCTGCTGGACTCTCTCCAGCAGTTCCTTATCTCTCTGGAGCTGAGGAGCCCAGAACTGGCCTCAGCACTCCCAACTGTGGCCTGGTTCTCCTTTCCTTCTTCTCTTTAAAATGAGACAAAAAGAGGGGAAAAAGCTGCCTGCAGAAGGCAAGAGGAGTGGTTGCTTGCTACAGGAGCTTTGTGACTCTCCCCAGGATCTCCTAGCAGCTCTTCTGCTCCCAGGAAAGGTGCTAAAGGATTGATTCATCCTTAACAGTGAGAGATGCCCAAAAGCTAGAGGCTGCCCCAACCAAACTGTTCCCTTGGGAAAAGCCAAGCTCCTGTGTGGAGATGTCTGTGCCTTGCTGAGCAGCTTCCCCTTGCCCCCAGGATGGAGCTTGAAGGATGCCAAAGGTCAGAGGAGGGATGGGAATGTTAGTGGCATGACTTTGGAAGTGGTTAGGCTCCAACAAATAAGCAGAGGAGCTGAAGGAGTGGGGATCTGAAATCAATCTCTGCTAGGAAACAGATAGCAGAGGATATGGAGAGAGAGAGGAAGAGTGTGAGCAGCAGGTCAACCTCAGAAGCAGAAAGAGTTTTCCATTGAAACTTTGCTGGAGAAAGTGATGTTTGAGATGACTTTTGGAGATGCCTTCAAGCCAAACCATTCTGTGATGTCTCCTTAGCCTGGGCTGCACTGCAGTCTTTCAGCAGCTTAACTATGTTCCTTCTCCCTCTGCTCCCTTTTTCTCCCAACCCTAACCTTGCTCCAGAGCTTCCCTCCCCTGAGCCATGGCCAGGAGGAGCTCCATCATCCTGGATAACCCTAGCTGCTGCCACCATGCTAGGAGATCAAAAGATCATCTCCTAGTGATGCCAAACCTGCTGCCAGCATCCAAAGCTTTCCTTTCTCTTCCCATCCCAGGAGCTTTAGCAGCTTCCTCCATCCCTCAGCAGCCTTGGGCCTTTCCCCATCCCTTCTAATCCTGCAAAGAATCAGAGGCTGCCAGGCTCATGTGGCTGTGAAATAGCAGAGCTGAGTTGGAAAGGTCACTTCTTGCCTGTGCCAAGCTTTGGCTGCCCAGGGGCTGGCACAGGACAGGATTGTTTCCAGAGGGCCTGTGCTGTTCCCTGGCATGGAGAGGTGGGGATGGGTGACCTGCTTAGGACACATCAATCTCACCTTGCAGATCCAGGGACCTCCTGGGATCATCCAGTGCTCCAGCAGCTTATCCCCAGCAGCTTGCCCAGCATCCCCTCCAGCTAGGGTTGGAATCTCCTCACCCCAGGAGACTCCCCAAGCTCTCTGGGCAGCCTGGGCCAGGGCTCTGCAGCCTCAGCCCAAACAACTTGCTCCTGCTGGCTTCCAGTGTGTGCCCATTGCCCCTTGGGCTGGCCCTGGGCACCCCTGAGCAGAGTGTGGCCCCAGCCTCTTGCCCCCTGCACCCTTCAGCTCTTGCTCAGCATGGAGCAGCTCCCCTCTGCCTCTGCTCTGCTCCAGGCTCAGCAGCCCCAGGGCTCTCAGCCTTTCCTCCTGCCACACATGCTCCAGTGCCCTCAGCACAGCAGAGATATGGAGCTGTTGGAGCAAAGTCCAGAGGAGATCACAACAATGAGGCAAGGGCTGGAAGCTTTCAGCACTCTAGAAGCAAGCTGGGGAGAGACTTTGGAGCAGGAGCTGTTGGGACAGGACAAGAGGTGATGGTTAGAAACTCAAAGAGGAGAGATTGAGACTAGAGAGAAGGAAGAAATTGTTCCCTTGAGGGTGGGGAGAGCCTGGCCCAGGTTGCCCAGAGAGGTTGGAGATGTCCTATCCCTGGAAGCATCCCAGGGATAGGTTGGGGCTCAGGTTGGTTGGGGCTGGGAGCATCCTGCTCTAGTGGAGATGTCCCTGTTTCCTGCAGCTGAGGTTGGAACTAGATGATCTCCCAACCCCTACCATGCTGGGATTTGGGGATCATCTGCTCTCTGTTTATTCTTCCCAGCACTTCTTTCTTCAAGTGTTGCCCCAGATCAAAGCCTGGAGCTTGATGCTAAACCATTTCCTTCTCCAGATGTTGCCTCTTTCTGCTTTTGGAGACCTTGTTCTCCTTCCTGCTGCTGGTACTTTATCAGCTAATAAATGTCTTTCTGTGAGATGAATTAGTGATTAATGAGCAATGCTATGCTATCTTCCTGGGGCTGTGGGATGGACTGAAGGGGCTGGAGTCTCTTCTTTAGGACAAGCAGTCAAGCTTGGTGATTATTCAGTAGGAAAATGACCTTTTTTTTGAGGGCTGAAACCTTCTTTTTCCTTTGCTACAGAGAAAGCAGCTGATGATGAAGTCCAGAAGTCTGACATCTCCTCCAGCAGCCAAGGGGTGATTGAGAAGGAATCTCTGGGACCTCTGCTTCTGGAGGTAGGTAGCTGATGCTGCCAGGCTTCTGCTAGTGCCCAAAGCAAAGGAAGTGATGGATAGAAGGAAGAAAGCAATGGGAAGGTGGTTGGGATGCTCTCAGCCCAAAAAGGAAACTGCTTTTCCCCCTTGGCTTCAGTAGATCATCTGAAGCAAGGTGATGGAGCTTGGACGTGGTTCAGTCTAAGCTGTTCCTGAGTTGCTCCTCAGGGGAGAGGAATGGGATGCTTGCTCCTGTTGGGAGGTGAGTTAGGGAAGGTGCTGGGTGGCTTGCAGCACATCCAAATCTTTCTGTTCTCTGCAAAAGAGAGAGGAGAGGAAGAGGATGCTTCCAGTTATGCCTGCACACACTGCACCTGATGTGCTGGGGAAGGCTCTGGAGAGCAAGTGTGCTGAGGGAACTGGGCTTGGTTAGGCTGGACAAGAGGAGGCTCAGGGGAGACCTTCTCCCTCTTTCCAACTCCCTGCAAGGAGCTTGGAGCCAGGTGGAGGTTTTTCTTTCCTTCCAAGGAACTGGTGCAACTTGAGGCTGTTTCCTCTTGTTCTTTGGGAGAAGAGAGATCTGGCCACAGGCCAAGCTGGAGGTGCTGCAAGGACAGGAGAAAACCATGATGGCTTCAAATTGGTACCCAGGGCATCACCCTCTCCTCTTTCCACTAGCTTATGCCAGCAGTGAGTTCCTCTGATGGATACCATCCAGGCTTTCTTTCATCCACAAAGCAGGTTGTGCTGCAGTGAAGGGCAAGAAACAGGAAACATGTCCAAAAGAGTTAAAAAAGAAAAGGGGAAAATAAAACACCCAACCCCAAGAAGAAAGAAATCTTTTGTGGAAAGGCTTGCTGGCAGATGGGTTGCAGTTTTCTTCCTTCCTAGCTGTTGCCAAGACAACCAGACTTGGCACTTTTGGATGCCCAAAAGCTAAGAGCTGCAGGCTGGATGGTGAAGCTCCACCTGGATGGAGCCTTCTCTCTCTCTCCAGGTGATGCTGGAGGAGCAGGGAATGGGCAGAGGGAGCTGCAAGGATGAAGCTGCTGGAGAGAGACCTCAGTTTCTCCACTAGCAACACTGAGGAGTTCAATTTGTTCTCCATCATGAGGGTGGGGAGAGCCTGGCCCATGAAGCTCAGAGAGGTGGGAGATGTCCCATTCATCCCTGGATTCATGGTTGGGGCTGGGAGCATCCTGCTCCAGTTGCAGATGTCCCTGCAAGGAGGATTGGCCTAGATTCCCTTGGGATTCAGTGTCTGGAAGCAGCTCTGCTGTTATCTGATCACTTCTCACACCAACTGCAGATGGAGCCAAGGTGCAAAAGGCAGCAGAAGGTTGCCCATGGAGCATCCTCCTCTAGCTCCCATTGCTGACATTCCCTCTGGGTTTCTATCCCTTTCCAGGCACTGGATGGCTTCTTTTTCGTTGTGAATCGTGAGGGGAGGATTGTCTTTGTCTCAGAGAATGTGACCAGCTACCTGGGCTATAACCAGGAGGAGCTGATGAACACCAGTGTCTACAGCATCCTGCACGTGGGAGACCATGCTGAGTTTGTCAAGAACCTGCTGCCAAAGTCTCTAGGTGAGGTTTGGATCACTTGGAGAGCTCTGTCAGGAATGCTGTGGAGAGAGAGGAAGCTCAGGAAGTTCAACAAGGGCAAGTGTGGAGACTCCTGCACCTGGGAGGAAGAACCTGATGNGGAGGGGATGCTGGGCAAGCTGCTGGAGCAGAGGGGTTGGACTGGATGATCCCAGCTGTCTACCATGCTGGGATTGAGGGATTCTGTGCAATCCATTGTAGCAGTACCATCCCAACATTAGCTCTTTGAGTCCACCCCTGTAGTAGCTTGACCTAAACACAACCATCGAAGCTCCATTCCACCCCAAAGGCCTCAGGGCCTGTGTGCAGCCAGGAGGTGTGTGTGCATGCTGCAGCTCCTACCATGTCTTCTCCTCCTTCCTGCATCCCTCAGTCAACGGAGTCCCTTGGCCTCAGGAAGCCAGCAGAAGGAACAGCCACACGTTCAGCTGCAGGATGCTGATCAGACCTCCAGATGAGCCTGGAGCTGAGAACCAGGAGGCTCGGCAGCGCTATGAGGTGATGCAGTGCTTCACTGTCTCCCAGCCTAAGTCCTTCAAGGAGGAAGGAGAAGGTAAGGGAGAACATCCTCTGCTTCCCAACCTTCCTTTGGACACGAAGGAGGAGAACCTAAGGTGGGGAAGTAGATTAGATAGGAGGAGGAAGTGGGATGAGGATCACTGTGCAGGTAAGAGGAGGATTGGAGCGGTCAGGGCAGGCAGGAGGAGGAGATGGGGTGGAGGTGGTAGGGCAGGAAGGAGAGAGCTTCTCCTGCCACTCTCCTCTGCCCTTCAGGCCACAGCTGGAGTGCTGGGGCCAGTTGTGGGCTCCCCAATTGAAGAGAGACAAGGAACTAGTGGAGAGAGGCCAGAAAGATGCTGAGGACACTGGAGCATGTGTGGCAGGAGGAAAGGCTGAGTGCCCTGGGGCTGCTGAGCCTGGAGCAGAGCAGAGGCAGAGGGGAGCTGCTCCATGCTGAGCAAGAGCTGAAGGGTGCAGGGGGCAAGAAGCTGGGGCAGGGTTAGAAGATTGCTTGGAGGAAACACTTCCAGGGCAGGACAAGCCAATGGAGACTCAGGGGTGGCATTTTTCCTTGCAGAGTTGAATTGCACTCTCTGATTCTCATGTTCTCAGTGACTTCTCCTTCTCCTTGGACAGATTTCCAGTCATGTCTGATCTGCATTGCCAGGAGGTTACCTCGACCAGCACCTGTCACCCCTTCTGAGTCCTTTGTCACCAAGCAAGACACCACAGGTAAGAATCTCAGGGATGGCAAGGAGGAGGAGTTGATGTCCTCAAGGGTCAGAGGGGCAGCAGTGTCATCAGCATGGTCCTGTCCTTCCCAGCTGCTCCTCAACTAGAGGTGCTGGCAAGTGCCTTGGCATCTCAGCTCATCTCTGCTCTTGGGGCACAACAACTCCAGGAAGGCTTCAGGCTTGGGGAAGGAAAAGACCTGGAGGTGTTGGTCAACAGGAGCTGGAGAGGAGGCAGCAGAGTGCCCAAGAAGGCTAAGAGCATCCTGGCTTGGAGCAGCACTAGTGTGGCAGCAGCACTAGGGCAGGGATTGTCCTCCTGGCCTGGCCACTGGGGAGGACACAGCTCCAAGCCTGGGCTCAGCTTTGGGCTCCTCACTCCCTCCCAGAAGGACATGGAGGTGCTGGAGTGTGTGCAGAGAAGGGCAAGGAAGCTGGGGAAGGGTCTAGAGGAGCAGCTGAGGGACTGGGCTTGGTTAGGCTGGAGAAGAGGAGGCTCAGGGGAGACCTTCTCCCTCTCTGCTACTCCCTGCAAGGAGCTTGGAGCCACCTGGGGTTGGTCTCTTCTCCCAAGGAACAAGAGGAAACAGCTTCAAGGTGTCAGTCTGAGGCCAGTGAGGCTCCTTTCCCAGAAAATGCTTCTTGTTGGGTTTTGTGTCCACTTCAGCTGACCAAGGGGCATGGAGAGGTTCCCATGTTCTCCTTGAGTCCTCCTGTGTGCTGCCCCTCAGGCAGGACATTGGCTTCATCCTTCCCTTTGCTGGAGCTCTTCATGCTGAAGGACATCTCAAGCTGTTCTTGAGGAACATGACTTCTGTTCTCTGCCCAGGTAAAATCATCTCCATTGATACCAGTTCCTTGAGAGCTGCTGGCAGGACAGGCTGGGAGGACCTGGTGAGGAAATGCATCTATGCCTTCTTCCAGCCCCAGGGCAGAGAACCATCTTATGCCAAACAGCTCTTTCAAGAAGGTAATGCTCTCCTCTTCCTCACTTCTGCCACTTTCCCCTGACAGGAGCAGGGAGAGATGCAAGGAGAAGCCAGGCCATGCTTCTCCTGACTGGAGAAAGGCTTGCTGCAGGGCTGAGATCACAAAGTGCCCAAGAGAAAGTTGAGGAAGACTGGAGGAGCTCTTCCAGCTAGGAGATGTCTTCTTGACCTCCCAGGAGATATAGAATAGGAGCTAGATAGGATTATTTTATGGGAGACCTTCCTGATTGCAGCTTGGAAGGAGGTTGGAGAGAGCACTTGGTCTCTCCTCCCAAGGAATAATCATAGAATCATAGGAAGAGACCTTGAAGATCATCTAGCCCAGCNAACTGGATATTAGAAAGAAGTTCCTCCCCACGAGGGTGGTGGAACACTGGCCCAGGTTGCCCAGGGAGGTGGTTGAGTTGCCATCCCTGGAGGCATTGCAGGTGAGGCTTGCCAGGGCTCTGGGCAAGCTGCTCTAGTTGGGGATGTCCCTGGCCACTGCAGGGGGGTTGGACTAGATGAGCTCCAGAGGTCCCTTCCAACCCAAACCAGTCTAGGATTCTATGACAAGAGGAAACAGCCTCAAGTTGCACTAGGGGAGGGTTAGATTGGTCATGAGGAACAATTTGTTCCTCAAAAGGCTTGTCCAGGGCAGTGCTGGAATCCCCATCCCTGGAGAGGTTGGAAAGCCCTGGGAGCTGTGGTGCTGAGGAGCATGGCTTAGTGGTGAGCTGGCAGTGCTGGCTCAGGGTTGCACTCCCTGATGTTGAGGCTGTGTCCCAAGCTGCCCAGCTGGCTGTTGCTGTGAGTGTGTGCTGTGTTTGTGCTTGTGCCCTGCAGTGATGACTCGGGGTGCAGCCTTCAGCCCCTCGTACCGCTTCACGCTGAGCGATGGCACCGTGCTCAGTGCCCACACCAAGTGCAAGCTCTGCTACCCTAGCAGCCCAGAGATGCAGCCCTTCATCATGGGCATCCATGTCATCGACAGGTAAGGCCTCTCCTTGCCTCTCCCCACCTCCCAGCTGCTCTCCTTCAGCAAGCTGAGGAGCTGCTGCTGCTTTGGAGATCCCTGTGAGGAACCTAAAGCTGAAACCCAACGTGGTGACAGCTCTGTCACTCCTAATGACCCTTACCTTGCAAATATGAAGGTTTAGAGATGGCCTTCCCCCTTTCTAGCTTGCCCTGGAGGCTCTGCCAAAGTGACAGGATAGGGAGAGGTGAGGCTTGTGGACTTGGAGAATGCTCTTGGAGCATGGTCCTCCTCCAACCATGTGGGATTTTAAGACCTGGAGAAGGTGATGCCTTCAGGGTGGCTAATCCTGAGCAGTAGCACAGTCCTGGAATAGATGCTGCAGCTGCTGCACTGCATCCATGCTCCTGAAATGGATCAGCAGAGCTTGCAAGCTGCTGCTCTGCAGCAAGGAGAAAGGAGCAGGAGCTGCCTGAGCCACACTAAAGGATTGGGCAAACCAAGCTGCTGAAGAGCACAAGTGTGCTGAGGAGCAGCTGAGGAACTGGGCTTGGTTAGGCTGGAGAAGAGGAGGCTCAGGGGAGACCTTCTCACTCTCTGCAACTCCCTGCAAGGAGCTTGGAGCCAGCTGGGGGTTGGGCTCTTCTCCCAAGGAACAAGTGATAGAAGAGCAAACAGCCTCAAGTTGCCCCATTTAGGTTTAAGTTGGCCTTGAGGAAGAATTTCTTGCTGGCAAGGTTTGTCCAGGCCTGTGCCAGGCTGCCCAGGGCAGTGCTGGAGTCTCCATCCCTGGAGGGGTTGGAAAGCCCTGGAGCTGTGCTGCTGAGGCCATGGCTTAGTGCTGAGCTGGAAGTGTTAGGTTCTTGATTGCACTCAATAATCTTCAAGCTCTTCTCCAAGCAGAAGGCTTGTGTATTTCTCTGACTTGCCTGTCCTCTCTCTCCCCAGGGATCATGGCATGCTCTCAGCCCAGGAGAACACTAACTCAGCCCTGGCTCTTCCCAGGGTCAGCCCTTCCCTCAACCCCAGCATCTCCCCAGGCCAAGGCATGCCCTTGCCCCCTTCCAATGGCACCATGGTGGGCACCAACATCAACCAGCAGCCTGCCAGTGGCCTCCATGCCACCACCTCCAGCACCTCCAGCACCAACTCCTCCAGCACCAGCCAAGCCAACTTTGGATGTTCACCTGGCAACCAGATAGGAGCCAACGTTGCCTTAAACCAGGGACAAGCTGGTCCCCAGAACAGTAGTAACCACACTTTGAACCTCAACAGCTCCCCTATGAACAGTCCAGGGATTCCCTCAGGCCAGTTCATGTCTCCTAGGCATCGGGTCAGCCCAGGTTTGGTGCCCAGAGCTCGTGTGCCCACCACCCCTTTCTCCCCCCCCATGCCCACCATGCACTCTCCAGTGGGCATGGCTAACAGTGGGGGCAGTGGGGGCAATGGGGGCACCAGACCTTTCCCCAGCACCCCCATCAACTCTATGCAGGCCTTGAGTGAAGGTCCTAGCACCCCAGTGGGTTATTCCACCCCTCCTCCAGTGCTGAGACAACTCAGCTCCCAGAGCTCTCCTGGGGCTCGCCTGCCCATCCAAGGCATGAAAGGAGAGGCTAAGGACAGCAAAGAGATTGCTTCCATCTTGAGTGAGATGATCCAGTCGGATGGGAGCTCAGCAGAGAGCAAAGCCTTGGAGTCAGGCATGCTGCACAGCACGGAGAGGCTCTCGGAAAGCTCAGACTCCAAGTGCTCCCAAGCCACCAGCCATAAGCTGGTCCAGCTCTTGGCCAGCACAGCAGAGCAGCAGCTTCGTCACGCTGATGCTGACACCAGCTGCAAAGATCCTTTGGCTTTAGCCACCTCTGCTAACCCTCCCAGCAGCACTTGTCCTTCCTCCCACAGCTCCTTGACAGAAAGGCACAAAATCTTGCACAGGCTGCTTCAAGAAGGCAGCCCTTCTGATCTCACCACTTTGGGCATGGAGCACGAGAAGAAGGAGAACACTTCCAACCCTAGCAGCAACCCCCCAGCTCCCAACCAACTGCCTGGCAGCCAGGACATCAAGCTGGAGGCAGAGGGCTTGAAGAAGAAGGATGTGAAGGATCATCAACTCCTCCGTTATCTGCTGGATAAGGATGAGAAAGAGCTGGCTGCAGCTCCAGCATTGAGCTTGGATGATGTCAAGGTGAAGGTGGAGAAGACAGAGCAGATGGAGCCATGTAACACAGCCCCAGGGCCACTCAGCAAGCCTCCTGCCCCAGACGAGGTCAAGCTGGAGAGCCAGGGCCAGGTGAGTGCAGCTAGCTGCCTCTCTGCTGCTGCTGCCATGCTCTGCAGAAGGAGTGCTTGGAGCAGGGTGTGCTCCCTCCATGGGAACAGGGATGGGGCTGGGAGGTCAGTGGGGAGATGTTCTGGGGCTGCCACCTTCTCCTGGGCTGCTGCCACCTTCTCCTGGGCTGCTGCCACCTTCTCCAGCACCAGTGCTGCTTCAGGGTTTGGCAGCTCAGACTTTGGAGGCAGGGATGGGATGGGAAAGGAATGGAAAAGGAGGGAAAGAGATGAGGAAGGGGAAGAAGAAGGTAAGAGGAAGAGAGAGAACAGGAAGGGAAGAGAAAGAGAAGAGGAAGAGAAAGGGAAAAAGAAGATAAGAGGAAGGGAAAAGAAGAGGAAGAAGAGAAGATAGGAAGAGGAAGAGAAAGGGAAAAGGAGGATAAGAGGAAGATAGAGAAGAGGAAGGGAAGAGAGAAGAGGAAGAAGAGAAGATAGGAAGAGGAAGAGAGATAAGAGGAAGGGAGGAGAAAGGGAAGGGGAAGAGAAGATGGGAAGAGGAAGGGAGGAGAAAGGGAAGGGGAAGAGAAGATGGGAAGAGGAAGAGAGATAAGAGGAAGGGAGGAGAAAGGGAAGAGGAAGAGAGAAGAGGAAGAGGAATAAAGGAGAGAAAAGCAAGGAAGAGAAAGGAAAAGAAAGGAAGAGAAAGGAAAGGAAGAGAAAGGAAAGAGGAGAAAGAGAAGAGGAAGAAGAGGAAAAAGAAGAGGAAGGGAGGAGGAAGAGCAGGGAGCCCCTTAGCTGAGGTGTCTAGAGCTCAGGGCCCTGGCCCATCCCTGGGGCTGCTGGGCTGGAGTGAGGAGAAGACCACAAGCATCTCCAGGTCTTTAATTCTGGGTGCATCCAGGCCTCATCTCCCAGGGAATTTTCAGTCCCTTGCCCTCTTGCTGGCTGAGGTGAGCAATCACCCAGCTCTCCGAGTTCTCCTCAGAGCATTCCTCATTGGAATAATCCAGAGGCAGATCTGAGCAGAGGAGATTGGGGTGCATAAATATTCATTACAGGCAGCTAGGAATAGAAGAGATCTCTTCTTCTTTTCTTCTGGAAGCCAGGGGAGATGGTGACAGGGATAAAGCTTCCTTAATCCTTTGGGAAGCCAAGAGAAGAGAGGAGCTGAGCTGAAGAGCAACAAGGCAGAGAGAGGATGAGGAGCAGAGCCCTTGGACAAGCAAGGCTCAATAAATCCCTTAATAAGGTTAAGGGCTCAGTTGGCTTGGGAGTCATGGTTGGTTAGCTGGGAATTGAACTCTTCATCTCCTTTGGGGATGTACTTGGCTTGCTGGCATCACCTTGCAGGATGGAATGGTTCTTCCCCCACATCATCTCTCTAGGCACAGAGGGACCTAGGGGTGCTGAGTGACAGCTGAACAGGAGCCAGCAGTGTGCCCAGGGGGACAAGAAGGCNAGCAGGTTGCTAGGGCTAGGACAAAGGCTGCACTCATGATCTCCAAGGTCTCTTCCAGCTCGAACTGTTCCATGATTCTATGATCATCTCCCATTGGAGACCCAGGAGCAGTGGGCAAGGGTCTAGAGCACAAGTGTGCTGAGGAGCAGCTGAGGAACTGGGCTTGGTTAGGCTGGAGAAGAGGAGGCTCAGGGGAGACCTTCTCACTCTCTGCAGCTCCCTGCAAGGAGCTTGGAGCCAGGTGAGGCTTGGGCTCTTCTTCCAAGCAACAGGACAAGAGGAAACAGCCTCAAGTTGCTCCAGGGGAGGTTTAGGTTGGATATTAGGAAGAATTTCTTGCTGGTAAGGGTTGTCCAGGCTGCCCAGAGAGCTTGGGGAGTCTCCTGGTGTGCAGAGATTGCAAGGGCAGCTGGAGGGGATGCTGGGCAAGCTGCTGGGGCTGAGCCTGCTGGAGCAGGGGGGATGCACTGGGTGATCCCCAGAGGTCCTTTCCAATCCTCACCATGCTGCATTTGCCTTTGTGATTTTGGATTTTCTTGTTCTTTTCTTTCCTTCCCTTAGTTTGCTGCTGAGCTGGATCAGCTGGATCAGCTCCTGCCCTCCCTGGAGAAAGCAGCTCAGCTGCCTGCCTTGTGTGCTCCAGAGAGGAATGAGAGCACTGTGGCCAACGTTGCTGTGAAAGCAGAGATGCTGGCAGCTCCCCTGCAGCCCAGCACTGCTGCCAGAGCTCCCCCAGGACTCACTGGTATGTATCCAGCCCTTACCTCCTCCCTCCTCTGGGGTCTTGCTGTGCCTGCCATGGCAGGGTCATGGCCAGCCCCAGCTCTTCTAGGCCTGGAGCCTTGGGGCAGAGTGGCTGGAAAGCTGCTGCCTGGGGGAAAAGGAGCTGGGGAGGTTGGACACCAGCAGCTGGAGATGAGGCAGCAGAGTGCCCAGGAGGCCAAGAAGGCTAAGAGCATCCTGGCTTGGAGCAGCACTAGTGTGGCAGCAGCACTAGGGCAGGGATTGTCCTCCTGGCCTGGCCACTGGGGAGGACACAGCTCCAAGCCTGGGCTCAGCTTTGGGCTCCTCACTCATTCCCAGAAGCACATGGAGGTGCTGGAGTGTGTGCAGAGAAGGGCAAGGAAGCTGGGGAAGGGTCTAGAGCACAAGTTGAGGGCTTGGTTAGGCTGGAGCAGAGGATGCTAAGCTGCTCTGGGTGCCTGTGCTTTAGCAGGGAGCTGCATTAGGTGATCTCCAGAGGTCTCTCTGTCACCAGCACTCTGTGCTTCTCTGATGCTGTGACTCTGCTTTTCATTTTCCTGCCCAGCTGATCATTTTAGTAGCTTTTTGGTGCCAGCATTGCCTCTTGCATCCTCTTTGCCTCAGCCAGCATGCCCCAGGAGCTGTTTTCCCCATCACCTCATTCCCTGGAGCTGATTCTGAGGATGCTTCCCTCAGAAGGCACCCCTAGGACTGAGCTATCAGCATTGAGGGGAGGTGACATCCCACCCCAGATCCCTTCTGCTATCCCCTCCAAATGTCCCAATTCTACCTAAAGAATCTTGGAGAAGAATCCCAGCATCCTGAAGCTTGCAGGAGACCTCTAAGAGTCCAACCAGCAGCTTCTCCCCATGGCACTGACTTGGCTTTCTTCTTCTTTTCTCCTTGTTTTTTTTTGGGCTGTGCTCCTCCTGCCTCTGCAGCTATGAGCAGTGGACAGGGAGTACAAGCTGCTAGGACTCCCTTTGAGTTCTGTGACCCCCTGGAGCCAGGGCAGATGAGGCCAGGGCCTTGTCCTACAAGCAATGGCAGCAGTGCCCATCCTCGTGGAGCAGCTCAGCAGGGCAGGGGCCCAGGGCCAGCACCAAACCCTTTCCCACCTGATGCAGGTAGGTACCAAGCAGCTCCTCTCCACCTTCTCCAGCTTGCTCCAAAGCTTCTTGAGCAGCAAGGGAAGGGATTGAGGGCACTGAGTGCTTCCCCTCAGGCATCAAGGGATGCTAAATGTCATCTGCAACAGGGAGCTTGCCTGCCACCAGAGAATCACACAGGGGTTTGGGTGGGAAAAGACCTCCAGAGGGGCATCCAGGCCAACCCTGCAGCTAGAGCAGGATGCTTCCAGCCCCAACAACCTGAGCTGGAATGGTTTCAGGGATAGGATATCTCCCACCTCCCTGGGCAAGCTGGGCCAGGCTCTCCTCACCCTCCCAGCAAAGAACTTTCCTCTTCTTTCTTTCCTTCTTTGTTCCCTTCCATCCCACTCTGGTGGCCAGAGATGCCACCTTGGTCAGGAATGTCCTCAGCTCTCTGCTTCCTCTCTCCTTGCTTCTCCAAGGGCTGAGATGCTCTTTAAGCTTCAATCCCAACTCCTCTTCCAAATGGGATGATCTAAAGCCCTGAAAGCCTCCTCCCTCTTCTTTGGCCTGGCCTTGGGCTCCATCCTTTCCCTCCAGGAGCAGGAGAAGCAGAAGATGCTGATGGCTCCTGGGTTAAGTGTTGAAGCTCAAATCTCTTGTGGGGGAAGAACAATTTGCCTTGGAGAAGAAAGCTTCTCCCTTGACAAGTTTTGGGGGAGAAAATCTTGCTGAAAAAGGGCAACTTTGTGTTGGAAAACAGCAGCACAGAGGTCATTACTCCAACCTCAAGGCTCCTCTAGAGCACCTTGGGTCTGGATTGGGCCTTTGAGTATCTCCAGGCAAGGAGATAAGCAAGTAGGCAGCATCATCTCTCTCTCTATTCACCCAGAGCTTGAGTGATGCTTAGTACACCTCTAATTCTGAGGTGAAACTATCCCTACTTGGGGCATCTTAGCCTGAATCCTTCCCCACACACTAACCTCTCCTCTCTCCATGCTCCTTGTTCCCTTTCAGGAATGCCTGAGCTGGAGATGGGGGTGGCAGATCACCAGTTTGGCCAAGCAGGACTAGGGGAGCAGATCCCCTGGACAGATAACAGCATGGCAAACATCAACAGAGGCACCATGAGTAAACCTGAAGAGTAAGTACCAAGCTTTCCTAGGAGAAGAGCAGGATATTCTCCTGGAAGCCTAGATGATGTTTGCTGGCAGCTAGGATGGGTAAGGTGGGAGAGATGAGGTCTGTTAGCTCTCTCTTGGGATCAGTGTGGGAGGAGACATCCAGGCTGGCTCTGGAGCTGAGTGGTCCTGTGTCTTTGGCAGAGGACACTAAGTGTTGGGCTGCTGGAGGGGAGGAGGAGGTTCTCCAGAGGGATGTGGCCAGCTTGGATTGATGACATGAGGTTCAGCAAAGCCAAGGGCTGCAGTGTGACTTTGGGGCACAACAAGCCCAGCAAGGCTCCAGGCTTGGAAAGCTGCAGCCTGGGGGAAAAGGAGCTGGGGAGGTAGGACAGCAGCAGCTGGAGATGAGGCAGCAGAGTGCCCAGGAGGCCAAGAAGGCTAAGAGCATCCTGGCTTGGAGCAGCACTAGTGTGGCAGCAGCACTAGGGCAGGGATTGTCCTCCTGGCCTGGCCACTGGGGAGGACACAGCTCCAAGCCTGGGCTCAGCTTTGGGCTCCTCACTCACTCCCACAAGGACATGGAGGTGCTGGAGTGTGTGCAGAGAAGGGCAAGGAAGCTGGGGAAGGGTCTAGAGCACAAGTGTGCTGAGGAGCAGCTGAGGAACTGGGCTTGGTTAGGCTGGAGAAGAGGAGGCTCAGGGGAGACCTCACTCTCTGCAACTCCCTGCAAGGAGCTTGGAGCCAGCTGGGGGTTGGTCTCTTCTCCCAAGGAACAAGAGGAAACAGCCTCAAGTTGCCCCAGGAGAGGTTTAGGTTGGCCATGAGGAAGAATTTCTTCCCCAAAAGGGTTGTCCAGGCCTGGCCCAGTGCTGGAGTCTCCATCCCTGGAGGGGTTGGAAAGCCCTGGAGCTGTGCTGCTGAGGCCATGGCTTAGTGGTTGAGCTGGCAGTGCTGGCTCAGGCTTAGACTCCATGATCTCCAAGCTCTCTTCCAGCCAAAACAATTGCCTGTTTCTCTCTCCATGGCAGAGGTAAGGATGCTGCAAGTCTCTCCTCCTCCCTAGCAGTGCCAATGGTTGAGTTGCTGTTCTCCAGGAGCACTGGTGAGAAGCACAAGCCACTTGTGTGTTTCCACTTCCCAGTTCTCCCTCTGCTTGCCTTCAGCTGGAATGCTTGCAGCTCTTACTCAAGCACAACTCTCCTCCTGTGCTCCTCCAGCCTCTGTGTGTTTGGATCCATGCTGCTGGGGCAGCCAAGAGGTCATCCCCTGCCTGAAGTCCAACATCCCTCCTTGGCTCTCAGTGACTTACAGGAGAGCAGAGGTGAAGCTATTTTGGGATTGAAGGTCAGAGAGGTGTCAAACCCTGCTGGATGAAGACAGGCAAGGCAAGAGCTCCAAGCCTTTGCTGAGGCAGAGGAGCTTCTGAAGCTGGATTTGATGGCATGGGGGAGGTGAGGCTTCCTCTGGCCCATGGAAAGGCTTCAGGGAACCAGAGCTCTGCACAGCATCCTCTTGCTTTGCTGGAGAGGCAGAATGTCCTCTGCTGCTTCAAGGCCTTGGCAGAGGAGCACAGCCCTGAAGGAGACACATGGAAGAGTTCTTTTGGAGCAAGCTGGAAGCCAAAGCTCCTTGTTTCCTTCTTCTAGGAGCCTAAATGTGGATTCCTTTCTTAAAGCTTTTCAGAAGAGAGTTGGCTCCCTGCTGCCTTCTGCTCTCCACACTTTAACCCCTTGTTGCTTCCCTAAAGCTCTCTTGGAGCTGAGCATTCCCAGGAGCTTCCTTGCCCTTTCAGCCTTGCTGGTGGCATTGGTTTGTTGGGATAAAGGACCATGGAAGCATCTCTGGCAAAGGAATCCAAGCTGTGGCTGAAGCTCTGCATGTTCCTGCTCCTGGGCTCAAAAAGGACCTTGCCTTCCTCAGCAGCTTTGTGCTCCAAGGCCTGAGTCACTCTGCCTTGGCTGGAGATGGCTTGGGCTCTCCAAGGCAGGAGAGCAGGCTGGAAAGGAGTTGGATTTTCTTCCTTTCCACAGCAGGATTACTGAGTGAGGACCTGGAAGGCTTGGCTCCTGCTCAGGTAGCAAGGAGAGGCAAGAAGTGAAGTCCTCAGGTGGCAACAACACCTTGGGTAGATTTCAGGGCTAGGAAAACAAGGTCAGAAGCCTGGTGAGATGTGGAGGGAACAAGGCTTGGCTTTGGAACACTGATGGTTTCAACCACACTTGAACATTGGAGCCTCCTCCAGGGGTTCACAAGGTCCTAGGTTGATTTTCTTGGCATGGAGGAGGGAGGAAGCAAGGAAAAGCAAGGTGGATGTGTGCTCCAGTGGCTTCCTAACAGCAAGCTTGGGTTCCTGATGTGTTGGAGCCACCAGAAGATGTCAGCAAGAGGAGAGAGAGAGGTGTAGAGAGCTGCTCAGCCTGCTTCTGCCACACATGATGGGCAAAGAGGAAACCAGCAGAGCTTTTGCTCTGGAGAGAGGTTGGAAAGGTTTCTTCTAGCTGGGAGCTTAGCTGGAGGTGACCTCAGGCCCAAATCTCCCATCAGTGGATGTCCTGATGTCCATCAGCTTCCCATTCCCCAAATCCTAACTCTGCTTTTGCCTCTGGATCAAGGGAGACAGCTGCACCATCCCTTCTCTCAAGCAGAAGTACTCTTATGTCTTCAGCAGAGAGACACTGTGGGCCAGCTCCAAGAGCTCCTCCAAGCAAGTCCAGCTTCTCAGATGTGTTCCTCTCATCCCTCAAGGTCAAACATGCCACCCAGGGCCTGATGGAGTTGCCTCAGGGCTGGCACCCAGTGCCATTTGAGCTGCCTGAGGCTGGACATCTGCATCCTTGCATGCCAGGGAGATGTTTGATGGAGCTCAAGCAGTATTTGACACTCTCTCTGCCAGGAGGTGACTTGCTCTTCCTCACCTCATGCAGAATCAGAGCCTGAAGAGTTGGAGGGTGGATGGAAAACCTTTGGAACAGAGATCCAGGATGACCTGGGGACACAATGCCACAGGGTCCAGGATCTCCTTACCTACCTGGAGCCTCAGCTGAATCCCACCCCAGCGTGGTGCTGGAGGAGTGGGGAAGGGCTCTGCAAGCTGGATTGGGCTGCAAAGCTGCTGCTGGAGCTTCACTTGGCATGTTGTCCTCATCATCTCTTTCCAAGCCAACTTTGGCTATCATGCTGAGGTCCAGCATGGGCTGAAGAGGTCAAGAAGCTTCCCCTTGCCTCTGCAGCAAACCTTCTCCTTTGGCATGGGAAATCTGCCTTGGAGCCAAGCAGCAAAGGACATGAGCATGGCAGCGAAAGCAGCTCTGCTCTTCACTTCTCCATCTCCTCACCCTGCGCTTTGAAGCCATCCCAGCTCTCAAGTATTCCTCTTTTTTTCCCCTGGATCCAGCTGTGTGGCTTGGCTGCAGCCCCCCCCTTTCAGTTCCTCAGTGTCCATCTGGTCTTCATCTGGAGCTAAAAGGAGCAAGATGTGTGGGGCTTGGGAAGTGCTGGCACCAGCGGAGCCCTCGCCGGGAGCGCGATGTGCCACGGCTCTGCCTCTCCTCATCCTCTTCCCATTGCCTCCACTTAGTCACCTCATTGGAATGTCTCTCCTTGCAGATGAAGCTTCTTCCCAAAGAATACTCCTCCTTGTTGCAGCTCTAAAGTTTCTCCCCTTCTTTGTTGCCTCCAGCTGCTCCCAGCTCCATCCAAGCCTCCTCGCTCCAAAACTCCTGTGTGGGGGGAAGAGCAAAGCCTGCAGAAAGTTGTTATTCCCCCAAAATGCTCTCCTGGTCTTTGTTTCCTGAAGCTGGACTAGCTAATCTCCAACAGGGTCCCTTCCAACCTTGGGATTGTCAGAGAGCTTCCATCCCTTCCTACACAGCTTGAGCTTTAGGTGGGAGCTCGAGCAGCTCCCAGCTCCACCTCCTCCCTCAAGCTTCACCTTGCCTCCTGTTGGCTTCTCTCCCTCTCTCCTCAGGCAGTGCATCACCTCGCAGCTGGATGAGCTCCTGTGTCCTCCCACCACGCCAGAGGGCAGGAATGATGAGAAGGCCTTGCTGGAGCAGCTCGTCTCCTTCCTCAGCGGCAAAGATGAGACCGAGCTGGCCGAGCTGGATCGAGCTCTGGGCATTGACAAGCTGGTCCAGGTAAAAGAGAAAGAGAAGGAGCCATCCCTTGGGGATCTGCTTGGAGTTCACCTACAGGGGCTGAGGTTTGCTGGCAGCATGGGAGAGGAGGATTAGAGCAGCAGCTGGGAGCAGGGAGGCCAGATGTGAGTGGGAACGTGCAAGCACCTCGGGTCCAGAGGTTGATATTTAACACCACTTGCTTTTCTCTCTTTCTCTCTCCTTCTTCCACAAAAAAAAAGCTGGAAAACAGCCCTGGGAAATACAATATCTCCATCTTTGCTCTTCCAACATGATCCTCCCNCCCCCCCCCCCCCCAGGAGGAGGAGAAGCAGCAGCCTGGCAAAGAGGCAGCTGATGGCATGGAGAAGGCTGGCAGGCTCTTCTCCCTTCCCCATGTTACCATGAGGGCCAGGAGGAGGATTTAGGGCATGCATGGAGGGAACCTTCCAGCTGGAATCCCACAGCTTGGAATTCCTGAGCCTGGCCTTGTGCTGCCTAATTATATATCTAATGGCCTGGCTGGTATGAAACCATGCAGCTCCTAGCCTCCAGATTGCCTTACAGTGGCAGCTGCTCCTCTGGCTCGGGTTGGATTGCAGGGAGCTTGGCTTGGAGGGATGTTTCCTGGGAAGCTTCCCCAGGGGATAGATGCCTTTGGAGGCTGCCCAGGGCAGTGGTGGAATCACCATCCCTGGAGGGATTGGAAAGCCCTGGAGCTGTGGTGCTGAGGAACATGGATTAGTGGTGAGCTGGTGAGCTTAGACTCCATGATCTTCAAGATCTTTTCCAGCCCAAACCACTGTCTGATTCTCATCAATAAGATGTCCTAAGAAAGAAATTCCTCAGAGCAGATCCCTCTGGAAACTCTAGGCCTGATCCTGCCTCACCTAAGCCTGTGGAGGTAGCACATGAGATCCCTTCCCCAGCAAGCAAGCCTTCCTCTTCCCATCAGCAATTTGGGAGAGCTGTGAGGGAACTGATTCCCAAGTCAGCTCTTCCCCACATCCCTTTGCTGATGGCTGCTCCTCCAAAACCATCACCTTACAAGTTGAGGGCTAGGGAGCTGAGCTTCTCTGCTGCAGAGCTGAGAGCTCTGCTGCCCTTGCCAAAGATGCAGCTGCAAGAGCTCAGTGTTTGCACAAGGCTTTTGCAGACTCAGCTGCTTAAGCTTCCCAGCAACCCTTTCCTCTCCAGCCAAGCTCCAGCAGCAGCAGATCCAGACCTCCATGGCATTGAGATGCCCTCAGGTAGGAGCCAAGCATCCCCAGAGCTTCCTTTGCTGCCACACAGCACCTGCCTGAGGAGGATTAGCTCATCTTTGGAGCCCTAAATCCCTGCTTTGCTCCCATCCAGGGATCATTTCCTTAATGGGAATCTTGGGTTTGTTCCATGGCTTCAGCTGAACCTCAGGAATAGTTTGAATAGTTCCATGAATTATTTGCTTGAGAGACTGAAAAAATCCCCACCTCAGCAGCCAGGGAAGGAAAGGTGAGGTCAGTCTCCTCTTGGCAGGTACAAGTTTGGCCTTGGTCTTTGCTCCAAGCAAGCCCCAAAAGATGGAGTTCTTGGGATGGGAGAGACATGGAGCTGGGGGAGCAGGGCCAGAGGAGAACACAGCAAGGATGGGAGGGCTGGAAGCTCTCTGCTGGGAGCCTAGGCTGAAAGAGTTGGGCTTGTGCAGCCTGGAGAAGAGAAGGCTCCAGGGAGACCTTCTTGTGGCCTTTCAGTGCTTCAAGGGCCTGGAAGAAAGATGGGGAGAGACTTTTTAGCAGGAGCTGTTGGGACAGGACAAGGGGACATGGTTTGAAACTAAAAGAGATTTAGACTAGAGAGAAGAAATGTGTTCCCCTGAGGGTGAGGAGAGTCTGGCCCAGGTTGCCCAGAAAGGTGGGAGATGTCCCATCCCTGCAACCATTCTAGCTCAGGTTGGTTGGGGTTGGGAGCATCCTGCTCTAGCTGCAGATGTCCCTGCTGAGTGCAGGGGTTTGGGTAGATGCCCTATGGAGGTCTCTTCCCACCCAAACCCTTCTCTGATTTCGTGTTCTCCATCCCTCTGAGTTTTGACATCCCTGTGGAGCAGCTGTTGGATGTTCTTCCCAGCACAGTGCTGGAACCTGGCCCAGGGGGAGGAGCTTTAGATGCAGCAGCATCCTCACCAGCGAGCTGCCCCATGCCGGAGACACATCCTCTGTCCCCTCTAAACATCCCCAGGAGAGCTCAGGATGCTGGTGGAGCTCCCACAGTGACCTTTTCCTCCTCCTTTCCCCTTCCCCAGGGCGGGGGGCTGGAAGCCCTGACGGAGAGGTTCCAACCTCAACAAGCTACCCCACCTCTGATGATGGAGCAGAAGCCTGGCCTGTATCCTCAGCCTTATTCCTCCTCCTCCTCTCCCACCACCAACCTCCCTGGCGCATTCCCCGGCATGGTGAGGCAGAAACCATCCTTTGGTCCCATGCCAGTGCAGGTGCCACCACCCCGTGGGGCCTTCCCCACCACCATGGGCACCATGCAACCCAGGCAGAGCCTCAGCAGACCTCCAACAGCTCCCAACCAGCTGCGACTGCAGCTGCAGCAGAGGCTGCAGGGCCAACAGCAGGTAACTCTTCTTCTCCCTTCCCCATCTCCACGGGCTTACAGCCCAGTTGGGTAGAGTTGGATGGGTGGGAAGCTCTTGAGTTGTAGTTTTGAAGGTCTCCTTAGGGTTTATTTCCCTCTTCCTTCTTCTCCTTCAGCTGCTCCATCAAAACAGGCAGGCCATCCTCAACCAGTTTGCAGCCAACTCCCCAGTGGGCATCAACATGCGAGCGGGGATGCAGCAGCAGATCACACCACAGGTACTCACCTCCAAGCCTGGGCTCAGCTTTGAGCTCCTCACTCACTCCCACAAGGACATGGAGGTGCTGGAGTGTGTGCAGAGAAGGGCAAGGAAAGTAGGGAAGGGTCTAGAGCACAAGTGTGCTGAGGAGCAGCTGAGGAACTGGGCTTGGTTAGGCTGGAGAAGAGGAGGCTCTCTCTGCAACTCCCTGCAAGNTGATGATGGAGCAGAAGCCTGGCCTGTATCCTCAGCCTTATTCCTCCTCCTCCTCTCCCACCACCAACCTCCCTGGCGCATTCCCCGGCATGGTGAGGCAGAAACCATCCTTTGGTCCCATGCCAGTGCAGGTGCCACCACCCCGTGGGGCCTTCCCCACCACCATGGGCACCATGCAACCCAGGCAGAGCCTCAGCAGACCTCCAACAGCTCCCAACCAGCTGCGACTGCAGCTGCAGCAGAGGCTGCAGGGCCAACAGCAGGTAAGTCTTCTCCCTTCCCCATCTCCAGGGGCTTACAGCCCAGTTGGGTAGAGTTGGATGGGTGGGAAGCTCTTGAGTTGTAGTTTTGAAGGTCTCCTTAGGGTTTATTTCCCTCTTCCTTCTCCTTCAGCTGCTCCATCAAAACAGGCAGGCCATCCTCAACCAGTTTGCAGCCAACTCCCCAGTGGGCATCAACATGCGAGCGGGGATGCAGCAGCAGATCACACCACAGGTACTCACCTCCAAGCCTGGGCTCAGCTTTGAGCTCCTCACTCACTCCCACAAGGACATGGAGGTGCTGGAGTGTGTGCAGAGAAGGGCAAGGAAAGTAGGGAAGGGTCTAGAGCACAAGTGTGCTGAGGAGCAGCTGAGGAACTGGGCTTGGTTAGGCTGGAGAAGAGGAGGCTCTCTCTGCAACTCCCTGCAAGGAGCTTGGAGCCAGCTGGGGGTTGGTCTCTTCTCCCAAGGTATAAGTGATGGGAGAAAAAGGAAACAGCCTCAAGTTGCCCCAGGTGAGGTTTAGGTTGGCCATGAGGAACAATTTCTTGCTGGTAAGGGTTGTCCAGGCCTGTCCCAGGCTGCCCAGGGCAGTGCTGGAGTCCCCATCCCTGGAGAGGTTGGAAAGCCCTGGAGCTGTGCTGCTGAGGAACATGGCTTAGTGGTGAGCTGGCAGTGCTGGCTCAGGCTTGGACTCCATGATCTTCAAGGTCTCATCCAACCAAAATGATCCTAGCTAAGTCGGATGCATCCTGGTTTTCCAGCTGTGAAAGCTGGAGGCTCCCTTCCCATGCCCTCCCTGCCAGCACAGCCTGGCTGGGTCTTCTCTTTCCTTAACCAGGCAAGGACAATTCTCCTGCCTGTGGAGAGGTGGCTGCAAGAGGAGCTGCTCTGGGGTTCTGTCACCTCCTTCTGGTGACTTTATTCCACTCCTTGGAGAAGGCTTTGCTTTCTTGGAAGCAGCTTGAGATCCCTAAGAGGGAACCTTAGCCATAGGGAAGGAGATAGAACCATTCCCATCACAGCTCCAGATGGAGCCTCTGATGATGGCTTTGGCAGGCCCAGGCTGCCCAAGGAGGTGGTGCTGGTGGTGTCACCATCCCTGGAAGAGTTGATGAAAGGTGTAGATGTGGTGCTTGGGCATCTTTTAACATCTCCAAGCCACTCTGCACTGAAAATGGGCCAATTTCCAGCAATTTAGGGGTTCTTCTAGCTTCCCATGCAAAGCCAAGGACAGGCAACCCCCAGCTGGGGTTGGGAAGCACTGGAAGCTCAGGAAGGGGGAAGCTTGGAGCTGTTAGCCAGGACCAGAGGGTGATGGTGGTGATGATGTGAGGATAATGGTGATGGTGGTGGTGATGATGATGAGGAAGATGATGGTGAGGAAGGTGGTGCTGGTGATGAAGATGATGAAGGTGGTGGTGGTGCTGATGAGGATGAAGGTGGTGGTAATGATGATGGGGATGAGGAGGATGATGGGGATGAGGAGAGTAAGGATGATGGTGGTGATGAAGAGGGTGAGGATGATGGTGGTGTTGAAGAGGGTGAGGATGATGGTGGTGTTGAAGAGGGTGAGGAATGATAGTGGTGATGAAGAGGGTGAGGATGATGAGGAGGGCGAGGATGACGGTGGTGATGACAATGGTGGTGATGCTAGTGCCAATGCCAATGACAAGTGAGCCCTCTCCCTCCCCTGCCAGCCTCCCCTCAACGCCCAGATGCTAGCCCAACGGCAACGGGAGCTCTACAGCCAGCAGCACCGGCAGCGGCAGCTGATGCAGCAGCGAGCCATCCTGATGAGACAGCAAAGCTTCCCTAACACCCTCCCTCCCTCAGCTGGCCTCCCCGTCCAGATGGGAGCCCCTCGCTTGCCCCAAGCCCCTCCCCAGCAATTCCCTTACCCTCCCAACTACGGTACGAGCCCTGGCAACCCTCCCACGTCCAGCAGTCCCTTCTCCCCCTTGGCCTCCAACGCCGAGGCCGCGCTGGCGAACCGCGGCGGGCTGGTGAGCAGGGGGATGCTGGGCAGCGTCGCGGGGCAGTTCGGCACCGGCATCAACCCTCAGATGCAGCAGAACATCTTTCAGTATTCAGGATCAGGTATGGAGAAAGGGGGTGGGTGGGTGGTTGATTGGGTGGTTGGGAGAGGGAGAAGAGCCCTGAGGATGTGGTTCATCCATCAGGCAACTTGTGTCTCTGAGTCACGGTTGAGGTTGGCCATGAGGAAGAATGTCTGCCCCAAAAGGGTTGTCCCAGGCTGCCCAGGGTACTGGTGGAGTCACCATCCCTGGAGGGGTTGGAAAGCCCTGGAGATGTGGTGCTGAGGGTAATGGGTTAGTGGTGAGCTGGCAGTGCTGGGTCAACAATTGGACTTGATGATCTTCAAGATCTCTTCCAACCTAATAACCCATTCTGTGATTCTCTGGTAGAAGGCACTTTGGCGGGGGGGAGGTTGGAAGGGGGTGGTCAGGAGCTTTCCATGCTCCTTCGTCCCTGATCCAGCTGCTTGAGATGCAAACCTGAGACCAAAAGTCACAGCTGATGCTTCTGGTTGGATGGCAACACTTAGAGCGGGGGGAAGAGGAAGGTACTAAGGTTGCTGGTGGGGAGGTCTGGCCATCTCTGATCTCCTCTGTCCTCCTGCAGGCATGGGTCAGCAAAGCGACCCCTCCTTTGCTCCGTCACTCAGCCCCAGCAGCCCCTTGATGTCCCCTCAGCTGCCACCCTCCCAGAGCCCCATGCTGCAGCCAGCTCCACCCACCCCGGGCTACCAGTCCCCTGACATGAAGACCTGGCAGCAAGGAGCCATGGGGAATAGCAAGTAAGAGCCTGCTGGAGCCCACAGGGGACAGTCCCCTGGTAGGGTGGTGGCAGGGGCAGTGTTGGTGACACTTAGCTGAGGACATGCACACTGAGCTCAAGCTGTGTTGTCCTGCACCTTCCCCATCAACTCACGGCCTTGTCTTCTCCTCAGCTCAGAGGCAGCCAGGGTTTAAAGGAGGGGAGCAGATGTGTTGAGTAACATATGAAGGAGGTTTATTGGCTTGTAATTAAAGGAGTGGCTTAATTAGGCCTGGGACAATCAACTGAGTCAAGAGCAGGCCTAGTGATCCTCTTCAGATGTGTCCACATCTGAAGAGAAGATGGGAAGAGTCACCAGACTCTTAAGCTTCAGATCTCCAGAAATGGGGACCAAAAAAGCCCCAAACAACCCCAAAAGCTCAGCTGGGAGAGGCCTGCTGAGCTCAGCTAACCTGTCCTGCTCAAGCAGCAGACAGCAGGAGGTTCCTAGGCTGGGTGGGGATGAGATGGGAGCTGTTGCAAGGTGAGATGCTTCACCATGCCTCGTGATGGAGGAGCTGTCCTCCTGCCTGGAGGAGGAGAAGTTGGGGATGGTTGGGCATTGAGGAGAGAGCTCTGGAATCTTGCCACCACACCACCACCAGAACTTGGGCCACCTCAAGGGCTTTGCTCACCTGCCTCTTTCATCACCACAGAAACCCCAATAATGGTTTTTTTCCCCCCCTCTTTTCCAGTGTTTTCAGCCAAGCAGGGCAGAGCCAGCCAGCAGCTGCTCAGCAAGGCATGTACAACAACATGAGCATCACAGTCTCCATGGCAGGAGGCAACACCAACGTCCAGAACATGAACCCCATGGCTGGACAGATGCAGATGAACTCGCTGCAGATGCCCGGGATGAACTCCATGTGCTCGGAGCAGGTCAGTCCCAGCTCATCTGCCACTCCTGGAGATGCTCAAGCAGCTCCCAAAGCTTCCAAATTCACTTCTCCAACCCCAAGGTGTCCAAAAAGGGGACATGGCAAAGGTCTAGAGCTCCACTGTGCTGCAACCCAAAGCCACCAGCATCTCAGGGTGTCCTATGTGACCTTGGGGAGTGCAGGGAGGTGCCAAGCATCTCCAGCACCTGTAGCCTTCATGGAGGGTCCCTTGGTAGTCAAGCATCCCTAGGGAGCTGGGAGGGATGGGGAATGATAATAAGATACAGGACCTCTCTGCAGTCCCACACCTTTGGTGAGATCTTCCTTGGGCTAGGCTGAGATGCCTCCAGCATTCTGGATGTTCTCTCAGTGTCCCAGAGCTTGGTGTCCACGTTTGGGGTGGGACATTGAGGGCTGGGGCTTGCAGCCTCCATGGGGAGAAGGAAGCTGGTCCCTCCTCTGGGCTTTTGCCGCTCTCACCAAGCAGCTGGGTAGCAAGATGCCAAGAGTAGCCTGAGGCAAAAGTGCAGGAGATAAACAGGTCCAAGCTGCCTCCCACCCATGCCCCACAACCCTAGGGCTCAGGGACGCTGCTGTTAGCACAGTCCCCGAGTCCATGAGCATCCATCCCCTCCCCAAATAATTCAGCTGGAGAGGACAGTGAGTGTTCTGGCATCCAGGAGGCCTGGCTGAGCCTTGGATCTTGCTTTTTGGCAGGTCACTGACCCGGCGTTGAGACCCCCAGGCCTCTACTGCAACCAGCTTTCCTCCTCTGACCTTCTGAAACCAGAAGCAGATGGGGCCCAGGTCAGTAAGAAACAGCTAAGCACATCTCAGGTACCTGAAGAAGGAGTTTTGATGGGTTCCCTCCTCCTCCTCCTCCACCCCCCAAAAGAATAAGGCTGAACATCCCTGCTTGTAGCAGCTCAGCACTGGGGAAGGTTGGCTTGAAGCCACCATGCTCCCACCAGCATTGGGTGATGATGGCACTGCTCACAAAGCCTTTGTGGTGCCACCCAGGAGCAGTTTTGGTCTCCTTGGTGTGGTGTGGAAGAGCAGTGAGGCTGCAGCTGAGCTGGGAAGATCCCTGAGTGTGTTGGTGTTGAAGACCAACAGTGAGCAGGGGGTAGGATTTCTATCCTAGGCTTGGCTGATGCCACTGTGGAGCAGCCATGTCACCACCTTCATTTGGAGGAGAGTTGGATGGGGGAAGGCTCTGGGAGAGAGAGAGAAAGGGGGTGTGACATCAGCATTGCCTTGTCCCCTCTGAGCACCACCAAAACCACAGCCAAGCTGCTCACCGATACCTCCACCTCCTGGAGGCCAATGTGCTTCATCCCCAACCTCATCCAACAACCTCCTGGCATCCATCACTGCCTCCCCCTTCCCTGTAGCCCAGCTTTGGTTCCGTAGGGACACACCGAGACGCTCCAGTTGGGATGCAAGAGCCACGCTGGACCTCCTCCTCCACCACCACCACCATTACCACCACCACCACCATGGCTCCCCTTCACCCAGGGGATTCCAGGCTAGGGGGGGGGAAGTTTTTTTCCCCCCTTAATCCACTTTTTTCCCTCCCTCTCCCCATTTTTCTGGCTGAGCAACGGGAGGAACCTCGCCGAAGCCGACTGAGTTGCAGCAGTTTTCTTTTTGTAGGACAAGAAGACAGAAGAGTTCTTCTCTGGGGTGGCTCCAGACTAGAGGAAGTCTCTAGTGAGTTTCCACTTCACCGTAGTAGTTACCCAGCTCCAACCACCGCAGGCCCCTACCCTGACCCCTCTAAATCCTCCCTCTCTCTCTCTCTCTCTCTCTCTCTCTCTCTTTCTTTCTCTCTTCTATGTATCCCACCAGGTCCAACAGGTCCAGGTCTTTGCTGATGTGCAGTGTACAGTGAATCTGGTAGGAGATCCCTACCTCAACTCAGCAGCTCCTCTGGGCACCCCGAAAGCCACGGCTGCAGTCCCTGGGCCTCCCCCAGCGCCGGGGCAGCAGAAGAGCCTCCTGCAGCAGCTACTGACTGAGTGACTGATGGAGCCCATGGCCAAGTGGAATGTGAAATGGAGAAGAAGAAGTACAGAGAGATATATATAAATAGTATATATTATCTATTTTTCTGAGATTTTTGATATCTCAAACCCCCTCTCTCCCCCCCACCCCCTGCAGCCATTCTTCAGCTCATAGTGTTTGGAGCAAAAAGAAAAGGGGGAGCTTTGCTTAAGGAGGGGGAAGGGGTTAGGGGGGTTTTGCCCTTCTTGGGTTTTTCACCCTCTTTTTTGTTTTAACCCTTTTTGCCTGGTTTTCCCCTCTTTTCTCCTCCTCTTTTCTCCCACTTTTCCCCTCCCTTTTGCCCCCATGAGCCACCCCTCAGTGGCTCTTTTCCCCCTTACTTTTCCACCCTTTCTTCTCCCCTTTTCCTTTCCCTCTTTTTCACTCTCTTCTCACCTTCTCCCCTCTTATTTTCCCATTTCCAATCCTTTTTTCCCCTTTTTCCCCTCCTCTTCCCTTGTCCTCCCTGTTCCCCACATCCCCAAAGCACTAACTGATGAAGCCAGGAGGGCAGGACACAAAAGTTCACATTGGTGTCTTCAGCCCCAAAATCCCAGAGAATTCTCATTTTTGCCATCATTTTGCTTGGCTTCTTCACCCAGAGGAAAGCTTTGGAGGGAGAAGGGAAGGGAAGCAGGGGGAGAGAGAGAAGGCAGCTGGAGGACTCTGGAAGAGGAGGAAGCTCAGTTTCAGCTGGCTCTGGCACTGATCACAGAAGGGGTTGGTTGGGTGCTGGAGTTCTGGGGGGGGAGGAAAGGAAAGAAAAAAGCTTATTTTTACTTTATTTGATTGGTTTTATCTTCTTTTGAAGCCATGCTACAACAAAACCCCCTCCCTTCCTCCCCCCTTCTCTCTCCCCAGCCCGCTTGTGCGTACAATCAGCTTTTTCTAGCAATTGTGAGTTTGTCAGTTTTAAACAAAACAAAAAGACTTAAAAAAAAAAAAAAAGACAAAAAAAAAAAATCCTCAAAAAACTTTTTTGACCCTCCAGGTTTTGTTTGGTTTTGGTTTTTTTTTGTTATGTTTTATTGCTGGTTTCAGGCCTCCCAGCACAAAAAAAAAGGGGTGGGGGCAGGTTAGGATGTGTATATTGCAACAGGAGATAAAAAACAAACAAAAAAGATTAAAAAAAAGGACTTTTTGGGGGGGAAAACAACCCTGCAATAATTTTTAGGGGGGAAGGATGGGGAGGGAGGGGCCTGTCAATTCTTGTAGATACCAATTTTCTGATTAAATATGAACTGAAATGAAGCAGTCAGTTCCTTTTTCTGCTTTGATTGTGTTTAACAGCTGAGGTAGCTTCAACCTATTTAAAAAGAATAATAATAATAATAAAATAATAATAATAATTGAATTCTCTGCTGGGAAATAGCTTTTTTTTATTTTTTTTTGGCTGTTTGGTTTTGGCACTGTAAATATCTCTCTCCCAAGATCTGTATAAATTTGGTTTTTTTTCTTCTAAGTTGGAGGTTGCTTTTCATGTTCACTGCTGACTTGGGAGGGGAGGGGGAGGATGGACAAAATCATGCTGAAAAATGGGGAGTTTTGGTGAAAAAGACCCAGAGTTGGGCTGGGTTGATGGTGTGGGCAGCTGAGGGACACTCTCTTCTGACACCAGGAACCTCTAGCACACTGGGAGCTGGAAATGAGGAGGACACAAGGGGTTAGGTTTGAAGAGATCTTGGNCGTGAACCTCATGCCATCAATCCAAGCTGGCCACATCCCTCTGGAGAACCTCCTCCTCCCCTCCAGCAGCCCAACACTTCCACCCAACTTAGTGTCATCTACAAGCTTCCTGAGGATGGACTTGATCCTTTTATCCAAATCATTGATAAAGAGAATAAACAGAAGAGAAGGGGCAATTGTGGCAGGGGAGGAGGTGACAGTGACATTAACAGCACTCCCACGCTGAGGAGAGGTTGGGAACACATGCTACTAGCTGACAATGCACTTGGATTTGGGAACTAAGTGGTTCATTTGCTACATTTTGAGCAGCAAGGAGGCAGAGCCCAGCAGGAGGAGGTCTGCAGCACTGCTGCCGTCTGCTGTTGGCAGCCTTTCATCACGCCTGCAGAGCTCAGGCATGGGGAAAGCAGCCATTAAGACAAGGCAGGGAAAGCTGGAATTGCTGCCCAAGGGAAAAGTCACCTCTAAAAAAACCTAGCAGAGATGTTTTCCAGGTTAATGTAAGGCATAGTCTTGTTCTGCACAGAGTTAACATTCAATCCTCCCTCCTGAAGAACCACTTATCACACCCTGTAACTGCTCCTACCACACAAGGGAGACAACTACCTGCTGCTGAGCAGTGGTGCAGAGCTTCCCAAGACANTGCCCTGGGCAGCCTGGGCCAAGCCTGGAAAACCCTTCTGGGGAAGAAATTGTTCCTCATGACCAACCTAAACCTCCCCTGGGGCAACTTGAGGCTGTTTCCTCTTGTCCTAGCACTTCTTCCTTGGGAGAAGATATCAAACCCCACCTGGCTCCAGCTTCCCTGGAGCCTCCTCTTCTCCAGCCTAACCAAGCCCAGTTCCTCAGCTGCTCCTCAGCACACTTGTGCTCTAGACCCTTCCCCAGCTTCCTTGCCCTTCTCTGCACACACTCCAGCACCTCCATGTCCTTGTGGGAGGGAGTGAGGAGCCCAAAATTGACCCCAGGATTGGTGCTGTGGCCTCCCCAGTGCCCAGGCCAAGAGGACAATCCCTGCCCTAGTGCTGCTGCCACACTAGTGCTGCTCCAAGCCAGGATGCTCTTAGCCTTCTTGGCCTCCTGGGCACTCTGCTGCCTCATCTCCAGCTGCTGGTGTCCAACCTCCCCAGTTTCTTTTCCTCAAGGCAGCAGCTTTCCAGCCACTCTGCCCCAGGCCTGGAGCCTTGCTGGGCTTGTTGTGCCCCAAAGTCACACTGCAGCACTTGGCTTTCGTGAACCTCATGCCATCAATCCAAGCTGGCCACATCCCTCTGGAGAACCTCCTCCTCCCCTCCAGCAGCCCAACACTTCCACCCAACTTAGTGTCATCTACAAGCTTCCTGAGGATGGACTTGATCCTTTTATCCAAATCATTGATAAAGAGAATAAACAGAAGAGAAGGGGCAATTGTGGCAGGGGAGGAGGTGACAGTGACATTAACAGCACTCCCACGCTGAGGAGAGGTTGGGAACACATGCTACTAGCTGACAGTGCACTTGGATTTGGGAACTAAGTGGTTCATTTGCTGTATTTTGAGCAGCAAGGAGGCAGAGCCCAGCAGGAGGAGGAGGTCTGCAGCACTGCTGCCGTCTGCTGTTGGCAGCCTTTCATCACGCCTGCAGAGCTCAGGCATGGGGAAAGCAGCCATTAAGACAAGGCAGGGAAAGCTGGAACTGCTGCCCAAGGGAAAAGTCACCTCTAAAAAAACCTAGCAGAGATGTTTTCCAGGTTAATGTAAGGCATAGTCTTGTTCTGCACAGAGTTAACATTCAATCCTCCCTCCTGAAGAACCACTTATCACACCCTGTAACTGCTCCTACCACACAAGGGAGACAACTACCTGCTGCTGAGCAGTGGTGCAGAGCTTCCCAAGACACAGCAGCTTTCCTACCTGGGGCTGAGCATGCTTCTGACCTAGGAGGAGGAGAGGTTCCTCCTGCCCACTCACTTCAGCAACTTCAATCTCTTCAGGTACTGGTGCACTTGGTCCTTTGGGTAGGGCCTGAGTGCCAGGCAGGTAGCCACATTCTCAGGCTGCTCAGTCCACACTTCATGGTCGATGTTGTGCTGCTTCAGGGTCTCTGCCAGTGTACTGAGAGCAGCTTCATCCGGAGCCTGGGGAGAGACAATGGCCGCTGTGAGAGCTGGGGTGGAGGTGTGGTGTGAGGAAGTGCTGGGTACCCACCAGAGCTGTGGGGAAAAGGCAAAGCAAGAGAGCTCATACTAGGACACCTACCTGCACATCTATTAGGATGGACAACCTCCATACGTTATGCCTTTACCCAAAAGGCATTTTATTCTTGCAGCCCCAGCCTCTGCAAGAACTGGAGGAGGGGAGTCAAAATAGATTGTAAACCTTCCAAACCTCAGCGTTTGGGGCATTTTATTCCCGGGCAGCTTGCCTGGCTCAGGGTGTTAAGGCAAACAGCTCTGCCCAACACAGAAGTTGCCCCCATCACCGCCCTGAAGCCTTCCTCAGGAAGCGAGGAGTCTCCTCCGCGGAGAGGGTAGCAGGGAGGCAGCCAGGGCTGACCCCACACAGGCAGGGACAGCAGCTGCTGCGGCCCTGGGGGTTGCTACAGGGAGTAACGGACCAGAGGCCTCGCAGCCGCACAGCACGGAGACCAGCGGCCCTCAGGGCTGATGGCGGGTGTTAGGCCGCGGTTCACTCCCCGGTTGAAACGGGCGGGAAGGGCTCGCGGAAAGGCAAATGAGGCCTGGGGGAAGGCGAATCAAAGCCAAACGCTTCCCCTGAGGCCGGGACGAAGCCGGGGAGTACCTCCACAGACCCGGTAACTGCTCACAACACCTCACGGTCACCGACTCAAAATGGCGACCGCCCATCTCCTCCCCTCAGCGCTCCCAGCATGCCCCGCGCCTCCCAGCATGCCTCACACACCTCTAGCACCACGGTGCGCATGGCGCCGCCCATCTCCAAGTAGGCACGAGTGTCCGGGTGCTGCCAGTGCGAATGCACGGCGGCCAAAGCGGCGTGGCAGCCCTGAGCCACCAGCGAGCCCAGAGGCCACGATTGCGGAGGCCGAGCCAGATCTCCCCGCAGCACCACGTACTGCACCAGCGCTGCCGCTGCCGCTCCAACACCGGATGCCGCCATCTTGCCGTACGGCTCCGCGCAGCTTGCTGGGAAAGCCACGCCGGGAAGATGGCGGTGGTATAGATGCCGCCATTTTGTTGTACGGCAAAGGGCGGGAAATGGCGTTCGGGGAGGTGATGTCGTTCCGGTGGATGCTGAGGCGCCAAGCCTGAGCGAAGCTTGTTTTGGTAAGTGCGGGACAGGGCGGGAACAGCCTCTCGGTAAGAGAAGCAGGGTGCTGGAGGTCCTGTCTCACCCCTAAGCCACCTCCCTGTCAGCATCCCTAGGGCTGTGGCAGCTCTCCAGGCTCATCCTGCCCTTGGATATCCTTACCCCATCCAGGTCAGGTTGGTTGGGACTCTGAACAATCTGCTCTAGTTGGAGATGTCCCTGCTGAGTGCAGTGGGGTTGGACTAGATGAGCTTTGGAGCTCCCTTCCCACCCAACCCACTCTGGGAGGCTATGATCTGCTGCACTCTGAGGAGAGTTTTTGCTGGTGCAAAATGGGAGTTTATAGGGAAAAAAAGTGGTTTGTTATTTGTCTTTTCAGCTCTTGGCCCTGGAGGATTGTCCCTGCCTGCCTTCAGTCCAGGAGGAAGAGGAAGGTCCACTGAGGAAGAGCTTTGAGTCTTGTTAGTGCCTGGCTCAGGAAGGCTGACATCTGCCTGCTTGCTTGCAAGAGAGGGAAGATGGAGGAAAGGGAGGTGCATTCAGCAGATGGTGAGCTGCCTGCTGTGAGGAGTATGGGGACATCCAAGTGTCCTCCTGCAGAAGTCAATCCTAAATGGATTGAGACCTCCTGGCTTGCTGAGTCTTGTCTTGAGCCAGTCACACTGNCGTGGCAGCCCTGAGCCACCAGCGAGCCCAGAGGCCACGATTGCGGAGGCCGAGCCAGATCTCCCCGCAGCACCACGTACTGCACCAGCGCTGCCGCTGCCGCTCCAACACCGGATGCCGCCATCTTGCCGTACGGCTCCGCGCAGCTTGCTGGGAAAGCCACGCCGGGAAGATGGCGGTGGTATAGATGCCGCCATTTTGTTGTACGGCAAAGGGCGGGAAATGGCGTTCGGGGAGGTGATGTCGTTCCGGTGGATGCTGAGGCGCCAAGCCTGAGCGAAGCTTGTTTTGGTAAGTGCGGGACAGGGCGGGAACAGCCTCTCGGTAAGAGAAGCAGAGTGCTGGAGGTCCTGTCTCACCCCTAAGCCACCTCCCTGTCAGCATCCCTAGGGCTGTGGCAGCTCTCCAGGCTCATCCTGCCCTTGGATATCCTTACCCCATCCAGGTCAGGTTGGTTGGGACTCTGAACAATCTGCTCTAGTTGGAGATGTCCCTGCTGAGTGCAGTGGGGTTGGACTAGATGAGCTTTGGAGCTCCCTTCCCACCCAACCCACTCTGGGAGGCTATGATCTGCTGCACTCTGAGGAGAGTTTTTGCTGGTGCAAAATGGGAGTTTATAGGGAAAAAAAGTGGTTTGTTATTTGTCTTTTCAGCTCTTGGCCCTGGAGGATTGTCCCTGCCTACCTTCAGTCCAGGAGGAAGAGGAAGGTCCACTGAGGAAGAGCTTTGAGTCTTGTTAGTGCCTGGCTCNCACTGCAGCTGTGGCCTGACTAGGGCAGAGGAGAGTGGGAGGAGAAGCTCCCTTGCCCTGCTGCTCACACTCTTCTCATGCACCCCAGGACACTATCGCTCTCCTTGGCCATGAGGCCACATTGCTGCCTCCTGGGCAACTTGCTCTCCACTTCTTGCTTATGTAGGGGTGTGGGGGCTTGAGAAAAGTCTCTTCCCTTCTCTTTGTGCTGGGCCATAAGCAAACCTGGGCACTGCAGCTCTCTTGGGAGCAGGACTGATGGCTTTCTGGCTGACTCTGGTTTTCAGGCTGGATCTTTGTTTCCTCCCAGGAATCTTGGGTCACCTGGAAGCACTGGAGGCAGAGGCTCAGGAGGCAGCTGTGAAGCAAGAGGAACAAGAGCAGCAGCAAGAGAAGATGGCCAGGCTGCAAGCCAGAGTGCAGGAGCTGAGGCTGCAGAGGGATGAGCTGCAGGCTAAAGTGAAGCTGCAGCAGCAAGGGGTGAGACAAGGGAGCTTCTCTGCTCATTTCTGTACTCTTCTTTTGAGGATTTCTCCCCTCCAGGGCTTCTCCTCTCCTCCTCCCCTCCTGGGCTTCCATTCTTCTTCTCCCCTCTAGGTCTCCCCATGTCCCCTCTAGGTCTCCCCATGTCCCCTCTAGGTCTCCCCATGTCCCCTCTAGGTCTCCCCATGCCCCTCTAGTTCTCCCCATGTCCCCTCTAGGTCTCCCCATGCCCTTCTAAGTCTCCCCATGTCCCCTCTAGGTCTCCCCCTGTCCTTCTAGGTCTCCCCATGTCCCCTCTAGGTCTCCCCATGCCCTTCTAAGTCTCCCCATGCCCTTCTAAGTCTCCCCATGTCCCCTCTAGGTCTCCCCATGTCCCCTCTAGGTCTCCCCATGTCCCCTCTAGAGCTCCCTTGTCCCTGCTCCACCTTCCCTGCAGGTGACACATTGGTGACAGTGATGTTTCTGACCTCTCTCTTCTCCTCTGTACTTGTGTAGCAACTTGGGGAAGGAGGAATTGTGTTGGATCCAGGCCAGCCCAGGGCTCAGGCTGTGCTGGAGTGGAAGATCAAGAGCCTCAAGTCCCTGCTGGAGATCTTTTACCTCACAGGTTAATGGCTTGAGACTTTGCTGGAGCAATCAGCAAGCTCTTTTCATCTCCTCCTGAGCTTGCTGAGATGATTTGGCTTTCTAACAAGAGTCATCTTTGCAAGCTTGGTTACCACTTGGCCTTGATCATCTCCAAGGTCTTTCCCATCCTACCCAATTCCAGGATATTCTCTCTCTCTTTCTTTCCACCCAAGGCATCAGTGCCAAGCGAAGCAAGCATGGAATCTGCTTCTCCATCAGCACAGCTTTTGAAGGCACCTACCTGGATTCCTACCACCTGGAGCTGCTCATCCAGCCCCAAGTGAGGATTCACCACCATTCCATCCCCATCTTCATCCCTCTGGAGCAGCTCAGCAAGAAATACTTGCAGACAAACCTCAGGAGCTTCTTGGCTCTCCTCTCTCATCACCTCAATGCCTATGTTGGGAGGAGGTACCAGGCAGACCAATTCCAGGTATTGGGAACCACAGCAGTGCTGCTCCCACCTCCTTTTCCCTTTGCTTAGGAGTCTCTCAGGTGGAGCTACTCCTGGTTGGGGTTTTCAGGATTTCAGAGAGCATCCTGTGGTTCTAAACTCAGCTGGAGGGTGGAGGACATCACCCTTGGGGTGCTCCCTCTCCAGCTTGGCTTTATCCCTCCAGGAGCATTTTGCAGAGCAACTAGAAGGAAGCTTGCAGAGGAATTCCCTCTGCAACTTGTTGGTCTTCAACTACAAGGTGGCAAGAGAAGGCAAGAGCTTTCTGCTCAATGCCAGGCTGCTTTACAGAGATCCCTGCTCCACTCTCCCCTCTGAAGCCATAGTTTCCTGCACAGGTAAGGTGGACAAGGCATGGATCTCTCTGAGCTTGTGGGGAGTGCTCAGCACAGCAGAGACATGGAGCTGCTGAAGCAGAGACACAGGAGAACACAGCAAGGATGGGAGAGTTGGGATTGTGCAGCCTGGAGAAGAGAAGGCTCCAGGGAGACCTTCTTGTGGCCTTTCAGTGCTTAAAGAGGACTAGATGAGGAGAGAGTTTTGAGCAGGAGCTGTTGGGACAGGATAAGGGGAGATGGTTTGAAACTGAAAGGAGATTTAGACTAGAGAGAAGGAAGGAATTGTTTCCACTGAGGGTGAGGAGAGCCTGGCCCAGCTTGCCCAGAGAGGTGGGAGATGTCCCATTCCTAGAACCATTCCAGCTCAGGTTGATTAGGGCTGGGAGCAAGAGTTAGAAGAAAAAAAACAACCACCCATGTGCTGAGTGAAAAACTCCCAGGGGAAGGAATGAGAAGCAAAGAGTTTTTGCTGTTGCCAACATGTTTTCCCTGTTCTTTTGGCAGCTGAGGCTTCTGCAGCCCTAGCAGAGGTGGCAGCAGCTCACTCAGCTCTCTATCGCCAAATCCCTCTGCACAGAGCCTTCCCCATAGCTACAGGGAAGCTGCAGGGAAGCCCCTGAGCCACCTCAGCTCACCTCAGCCTGGAAGCAAGCACCTCAAAGCCACAGCTCTTTGCCATGGACATGCTGCTGGGAAGCAACCCTGGGGAGCAAACTGCTCCAGGAGTCATGTTTCCTTCCTTCAGGTGAAGGTCACCTTGCCTTGCTGTGCTGCACAACTCCAGCAGGTTGAGGAAAGAGCCACCTTTGGAATGGGGGAAAGTCAAGGAAAAGCTTCAGATTTGGGTGTTTTCAAGTGTTTTGTGTTTCAAAGCTGGATCAGGTTGCTGATTTATCCCAGGGAATAAAAGTTGTACAGGAGTGAAAGGGTAGGTAAAAGAAAATCTGCTCTTGGTTTTACTCGGTATTTTTGGGGTTGGAAAGGACCTCTGAGGATCACCTAGTCCAACCTCCCTGCTCCAGCAGGCTCAGCCCCAGCAGCTTGCCCAGCATCCCCTCCAGCTGCCCTTGCAATCTCTGCACACCAGGAGACTCCCCAAGCTCTCTGGGCAGCCTGGGCCAGGGCTCTGCAGCCTCAGCCCAAACAACTTGCTCCTGCTGGCTTCCAGTGTGTGCCCATTGCCCCTTGGGCTGGCCCTGGGCACCCCTGAGCAGAGTGTGGCCCCAGCCTCTTGCCCCCTGCACCCTTCAGCTCTTGCTCAGCATGGAGCAGCTCCCCTCTGCCTCTGCTCCAGGCTCAGCAGCCCCAGGGCTCTCAGCCTTTCCTCCTGCCACACATGCTCCAGTGCCCTCAGCATCATAACCTCCAGGGTCCAAACCCTGGCACTGAGGATGCAGATGGAGGTTCTTCCCCTTCTCCAGCATCACTCTGGTTTCTCGTGGATGCATGGATGGGGTGGTGGGTGTAGATTTTTCATAGACTTGTTTTAGCTGGAAAAAACCTTGAAGCTCCTCACCAGCTTACCATGTTCCTCAGCAGCACAGCTCCAGGGCTTTCCAACCCCTCCAGGGATGGAGACTCAATATTACTTCCCTGGGCAGCCTGGGACAGGCCTGGACAACCCTTTTGGGGAAGAAATTGTTCATCATGGCCAACCTTCCCTGGTGGAACTTGAGGCTGTTTCCTCTTGTTCCTTGGGAGAAGAGCCCAACCCCCAGCTGGCTCCAAGCTCCTTGCAGGGAGTTGCAGAGAGTGAGAAGGTCTCCCCTGAGCCTCCTCTCCTCCAGCCTAACCAAGCCCAGTTCCTCAGCTGCTCCTCAGCACACTTGTGCTCTAGACCCTTGCCCAGCTTCCTTGCCCTTCTCTGCACACACTCCAGCACCTCCATGTCCTTCAACCAAGGAGCAACAGTCACTGGTGGGAGATGCTCTCCCCTGCCCCCTCCAAGCCCACTATCTCCTAAGTGAGGTCTCCAAGCTCTTCTCCCCAGCTCCACAACTCCCAGCCAAAGAAAAGCAGCAGCTGCAGCACCAGGCTTTGAAATTGAGTTGCTTCTATTCCAGAACCTAGCAGTGCACTTAACCTCCTGTGGGCACCTGCCTTGTCCTCCTTGGCCAGTCCTTGCTCCTCTCTTCCATCAGGTGAGCAGCAGCCAGCAGGAAAAATAGAAATGTCCATCTGGACTCTTAGCTTCTAGAGATTTATAGCTAGATAGATCTGAAATACATGAGATCAGGTCCTTTTTTCTTCTTCTCCATGACAAAGGTGATGGCATTTTGCTCCTCCACCTCTTCTCTACAGTGCTTTGGGATGAGGAGGAACTTGGGAAGAACCATCAGCAGATGCTCCTGCTTTGTAGCTCCTGCTCCCAACACACAGAAGAGATTTCCTGGTGCCTTTCCCCATCCAGCCCTGAGTTTGGATCTCCTCCTACTAAGGCCCAAGATGCTACTTCAAGGTCATGCTCTCCTCCAGCTCCTGTGTCCCCAAGAGATGCTGCAAGCTTGGATGAGCATGACCAGCCCAAGAAGCTCCTGCATCTCCCTCCTGCTCAGCCACAGGTGGGATGGAGCAAACCTCCTCCACCAAAACCCTCTGCTGGGAGAGCTTGGAAAAGATCCTTGTCCAAGGGGCTGATCTCTCAAGGTTTGGTTCCAGATCCAGCCCCAGTGGTGGGATAAACATCCCCAGGCCTCAGCTCTGGGAGGTGGTGGCAGGCAGATGAAGGTCTCCTCATGAGCTATCCACCACCTGATGGGGCAAGGTGACAGAGGAGCCATTGATGAAGGAACCTTGCTTCTCCCTGCCCTTGAGGAAGAAGGTGAGCAGCTCCCCTTTGCCCTTGACGTAGATGGCTCCTCGGCGCACGAAGCGGAAGCCATACTCCTTCAGGATCAGGTGGGTCTCCTCCACCACCTGCAGGGGACAAAGGGACACATGGTGGCAGGTTGAAGGAGGTCCTTTCCTGACCTGTGATATGAGGAGCAGGGACCTCCATGCCCATCTCATACCCCGTGGTCTTGAGCTCTTTGAGCATCACCGAGTTCCCAGCTTGGAGGAGCTCCTCAACCCTCCCCACCCAAAGCCTGGGGTGGGTTGAGGCCTTCAGCAAGCCCTCAGGGGTTGTCTCTTGGTCTTCTCCTTCCTCACCCCACCTGTATGTTCCCCATGACACCAGTAGACTCCATCCTGCTGGCCACATTCACTGTGTTGCCCCAAATATCATAGTGTGGCTTGCGGGCACCGATGACACCTGCCAGCACAGCTCCTTTGTTCATCCCTAGGGAAGAGGAGGAGGAGACATCACCTCCATGCCTGGGCACATGCAGGAGACATCCTGAAGTGCCTTGCCCCCAAGCTCTTGGACTTGCCTATGCGAAGCATGAAGTTGTTGAAGGATTGGTAGTTGATGTTCATCAGAGTCACCTTCATGGCTAAGGCAAAGTCAGCCAGGTCAGCCAAGTGCTGCCAGCGTTCCTTCTCGGAGAGAGCTTCCTTCTGCAAGGGCAGGAGAAGCAGTGCAAGCTCATAGAATAGGTTTGGCTGGACAAAACCTTGAAGATCATCAAGTCCAAGCCTGAGCCAGCACTGCCAGCTCACCACTAACCCATGGCCATCAGCATCACAGCTCCAGGGCTTTCCAACCCCTCCAGGGATGGAGAACTCCTTGCAGGGAGTTGCAGAGAGTGAGAAGGTCTCCCCTGAGCCTCCTCTTCTCCAGCCTAACCAAGCCCAGTTCCTCAGCTGCTCCTCAGCACACTTGTGCCCTAGACCCTTCCCCAGCTTCCTTGCCCTTCTCTGCACACACTCCAGCACCTCCATGTCCTTGTGGGAGTGAGTGAGGAGCCCAAAGCTGAGCCCAGGCTTGGAGCTGTGTCCTCTCCAGTGGCCAGGCCAGGAGGACAATCCCTGTCCTAGTGCTGCTGCCACACTAGTGCTGCTCCAAGCCAGGATGCTCTTAGCCTTCTTGGCCTCCTGGGCACTCTGCTGCCTCATCTCCAGCTGCTGAGGTGTCCAACCTCCCCAGCTCCTTTTCCCCAAGCAGCTTTCCTGCCCACTATCCCCCCTCCACCATGAGGACCACTCACCTTGGCACTGTAGCCATTGGCATTGGCATCTGGGGTCACTCCAGAAGCTGCCATGTAGGTGCTGCCTATGGTTTTGATCTTGGTGATGCAGCGGAACTGAGGTTCATCCAGGAGCTGAACCATGAAGACCAGGACCCTTAGGAACCCTGGGGACCATGACAGGTATTTCTGCCCCATGATGGGGCAGGAAGAGAAAGTCTGAGCAAGCCCTGTGGCCCAGCTCTGTCTCAACTCACCGCGTCAAAGTCTGAGATGATCTCGTTGAGGAACCTCAAGCACTCGATGCCTCCATTGTTGATGCTCTCCTCCGTGTAGAAGTCAGCAAAGTTGGGGAGGGAGGCAAACATGACACCAATCTCATCATAGGATTGGCTGTACAGCTCCTGAGGATTAAATCAGTATCAGTCCAGACTGGGAACTGATGTGTTGGAGAAGAGCCCTGGGGAAAAAGCTCTAGGAGTGCTGGTGGCTAGGAGGATGCCCATGAGGCAGCAATGTGCCCTTGTGGCCAAGAGGCCAATGGCATCCTAGGATGCATTAAGAGGAGCGTGGCCAGCAGAGCCAGAGAGGTTCTTCTCCCCTCTCCTCTGCCCTGGGGAGGCCTCCCCTGGAATCCTGTGTCCAGTTGTGGGCCCCTCAGCTCCAGAAGGATAGGGAGCTGCTGGAGAGAGTCCAGCCCAGGGCCAGCAAGATCCTGAAAGGAGTGGAGCATGTGCCCTAGGAGGACAGGCTGAGAGAGCTGGGTCTCTTCAGCCTGGACAAGAGGAGACTGAGAGGAGACCTCAGCAATGCTTAGAAATATGTGAAGGGTGAGTGTGAGGAGGAGAGAGCCAGGCTCTGCTCCATGGCATCCAATGGTAGGACAAGAGGGAATGGGAGCAAGTTGGACCACAGGAGGTTTAGTATTAACATGAGGAGGAACTTGTTTGCAGTGCAGGTGCCAGAGCACTGGCCCAGGCTGCCCAGGAGGCTGTGGAGTCTCCTTGTCTGGAGCCATTGCAGAGCTGCCTGGACACATTGCTGTGTGAGCTGGTCTAGGTGCTCCTGCTCTGGCAGGGGGGTTGCACTAGATGATCTTTCTAGGGCCCTTCCAACCCCTGACATCCTGGGATACTGGGATACTGTAAATAGGATGGTGGCCATCAGCTGGGGACCATGCCCATCCATGACACTAGCACCTCCATGAACATCAACCTCCCCTTGCCAAGCCATCGGCTTGAACCACCCAGAGTCTATGACAAAGCCTCCTGAGCTGGAGCTGCCCCATTTTGCCCCCAAATTGGGTCAAATATCCTCTTGTGGGTGTTTCTCACCTCATCCCTCTTCTTGGAGCCCAGGAAGTGGCGAGCCACATGCTCAGGCAGCATGTTGGTGACCAGAGCTTCATTCCAGCGCCGCATCTCATAGACCTTCTCCTTCTGGTCATGGACATCAATCTTCCAGAGGAAAAGGGTCCTGGCCAGCTTCTCCACCTGTGGGTGGAGAGATATGGCTGCCTTCCCCCTCAGTTGTCACCCACCAAGAGGTCCCTTCCAGCATCCTGGTTGCTCTAGGGCTGAGGTGACTCACTCACATGGCGAGAGAAGTAGTAGAAGCTGAGCATCACGACGAAGATCATCGCTGTCATGGAGTACTTGGAGGGCACCAGGGAGGACCTGGCAGGCAGCAAGAAGAGCAAGGAATGGCTGGCTTAGTGGACATGGCCATGTCCTCCCCAACCCATGGCCACCCAACCCCTGCCACCAAGCCTTACATGCTTTGCTGGCCACGGTGGTGGTCATAGTGATCAAAGATGTGCTCCCAGGCGTAGATGTTGACAGCACCCGTGGCCCCAGTGATCAACACCATCAGAGTCAACTTGACCATGTGGCTGACCTGCACCAGCATGATGGTGGCCACCAAAGCCAGCAAGGAGATGTAACTGTAGTACTTGGGTTGTTCTCCACAGCCTCTAGGCTCTGGTGGCCCCAGCGTGGTCCCGTTGAGCATCCCACCACGGTCCTGCCAGCAGCTGAGCTGGGGATGTGAGGGCAAGGTGAGCTGGGGAAGGAGGTGCACCTCTCTCTGTGGTCACCCAAAGAACAAGCAGGAGGAGGACACCCCTTACTGCAGTTTCCTCTTAGCTCACCATGTCCACGATGTCAGCTGTGGTGACAATGACAATAGCAGCCATGGCCCACGTGTTGCGTGCCCAGCGGGTCCTGTCGATCCAGGTGGAGAAGGTCACCAGCTTCTTGGGGAAGACCTGTGAGGAAAGAGGTGGTAAGGGTTTGCCCAGGTAGGACATGGTGACTAGGACATTATGGTGTCCTACCACCACCACCATGAGTGATGAGCCTGTTCATGGTGATTAGGACATCATGGTGTCCCAGCACCATGAGTGATGAGCCCCTTCCTTCTCACCCGGGGGAAGATGGCAGCCAAGGAGCAGATGGTGAGGATGAGCAGCAAGATCTCCCCCACGGCGAAGGTCACGTAGTTGGCCACCAACCTACCAAAAAAAGGTCAAGAGAAGATGGATTTGAAGCCCGGGAAGGCCAAGTCTATCTTGGGACCACCCATCCCCAGCACCAGCCTGCCCTACCAAGGGTCAATGAAGACCTCCACCAAGGCAGTGAAGAAGAGGACCACACAGGAGCAGCTGAAGGCAGCCCCACTCTGCTTCTCCTTCTCCACCGAGTAGCGCGTCTCCATCTCTGGGTCGATGAAGCGCATGGAGAGCCTGAAGGTGCTCTTCCCCTTCAGCCTGTTGGGCAACACAGCACCCCTATTAGGAGCTCCCCAAAGCCATGGCTGGGCCCAAGGCCACTGCTGGAGGTGAGGGCACTCACGCCTGGATGGACTCGCGCTCCAGCAAGGCTTCATTGAGCAGCTTGTTGAGCTCCTGCTCGTTCTGCGAGGCATCCATCACCCTCTCAGCCAGATCCCTCAAGCGCAGCCTCCGCCGAGGGTTGGGGAAGGAAGGGTTCACTGCCTGCCAGGAGAACAGCACCCAGGATGCTCAACCAACAGCTGGTAGCTAGCAGAAGCTCCTCCAAAAGCAAGCAAGCTGCTGGAAGGGAGATGTTTTACCTCTCCCTCCTCCTCCCCGTTCTCCAAGGTGTTCTTCAGCCTGCTGTCAAGCTCCTCAGGGTCCTCAGGGCTGGTGTAGGCCAGGCTGAGGCTGCCGTTGCGCTCTTTGGTGTTGACCAAGGGTGGGGAACCACCATGAGAGGAGGTCAAGGAGAGCTTCTGCAAGGTTGAGAAGGTGCTGGGTCATGGTGGGATGTTGTCCCCCTCGTCCCAGCTGGCTACAGCAGCATTGTCACCCACCACTTACCACCCCGTTGATGCCGTTGCGCAGGGGCTGCTTGGGGACCACCACGAGGTAGGTGACAATGCCTTTCTCCTTCAGGTAGTCACAGCGGGAGCCACCTTCACCTGGTTCCACCTCAAACTCACCCTTCAGGCAGTCCATGGTGCTCTGGGAGATGTGAACCCTCCTGCAGGCACCCAAGTAGAAGAGTCACCCTCAGGTGGAGGGCACTGTGTCCCCATCCATCTCCCACCCTGGNGGTTGCTCCTAGCCCCACATAACCTGAGCTGGAATGGTTCCAGGGATGAGACATCTCTCTCTTCTCTGGGCAACCTGGGCCAGGCTCTCCCCACCCTCAGGGGAAACAATTTCTTCTTCTCTCTACTTTAAATCTCTCCTCTTTTAGTTTCAAATCATCTCCCTTTATCCTGTCCCAACAGCTCCTGCTCCAAAGCCTCTCCCCAGCTTGCTTCTAGACTCTTTGAAAGGCCACAAGAAGGTCTCCCTGGAGCCTTCTCTTCTCCAGGCTCAACAACCCCAACTCTCCCAGCAGAGAGCTTCCATCCCTCCCATCCTTGCTGTATCCCTGCTCCCCCAGCTCCATGTCTGTGCTGTGCTGAGCACTCCAGAGCTGCCCCAGCCCTACAGCTGAGCTCTGCCCTAGAGATGCTCACCCAGGGATGCCCCCAGCCTCCATCTTGTTGGCCACAGTGACATCAGTAGACCAGACATCGTACTGCCAGCGCTTCTGGCCCAGCACCCCCCCCAGCACCGTGCCGCTGTGCACCCCAACACGCATGTCCACTGCTGTCTTGGTCTTCTCCCTCACATAGCTGTGGCAAGAAGACAAGGAGACATCCTAGAATCATTGATTGCTTTAGGTGGAGAAAGACCTCCCCTCCCTCTAAAGGGCATCATAGTCCCAACAACCAACCTGAGCTGGGAATGGGTTCAGGGATGAGCTATCTCCCACCTCTTTGGGCAAGCTGGGCCAGGCTCTCACTACCCTTAGTGGAAATATTTTCTTCTTCTATCATCTCCTCTTTCAGTTTCCAACCATCACCTCTTGGCCTCTCCCTGCTCACAAGTCTTTCCCCCATCTCTCTTGGGTGGTTGATCCTCTCCTAAACCCATCCCCACCACCCCACAACACATCATGAATGCTCATTGCCCATTGGCNAAAGCTCCCAACCCCATCAGGACCTCCTCCCTGTGCCAAGCATCCCATCCCATCCCTGAGGAGCAAGGCCTTACGAAATAGCTTCCACCATGGCCAGTCCCATCATGATGGAGCAGACAGCATGGTCCTCCCTGTACTCTGGGAGCCCACAGATGCAGTAGTAGCAGTCTCCCAGGATCTTGATCCTCAGTTGATGGTATTTCTGGGGACAAAGGTGGGATATGGTATCACCTAGGATCTTCTCCTTCCCCCAACCCTTCCCATCCCTCTCCCAGGTTGACCTTGACCATGCTGAAGTCTCCCACGCTTGGGAGGGACACCAAGAATTGGATTTTCCATTCCAAAGCCTTAAGGGCTTGGCTAGAAGCCTGGTTGTACCCTGTCTGGAGAAGGCTAACCCTTCCCAGCTCTATTTTTAGAAGCCAAGCTATCTCCAAAACATCCTGGAACCATCCTATTTTTAACCTCTTCAGCCCCAGCCCAGGATGGAGCTTTCAGAGCTTGAGGGCAAGGTGAAGGTGGTGGTTGAGACTTTCCCCTGCCAGATGGAGGTCTTGGTGGTGGGAGGTGAGGCTCACTCACAGCTGCCAGCTTGTCAAAGCGAGCAAAGAGCTCATTGAGGAGCTTCACCAGCTCCTGGGCACTGCAGGATGAGGAGAGCTGGGTGAAGCCCACGATGTCTGCAAAGAGGATGCTGTAGGGGAACCAAAGGGGAAGAAGATCAACACCAGAATCTCCTCTTCAATCCTCCCTGCCCATTAAAAAAAAACCAAAAGGCTATTTTGGGATCTGCAAAGAAGTCCCAAGTCATTGGTCTGGTTGGCAGCCATTCCCACTGTGGAATTGGTTGAGTTGGAAGAGATCTTGAAGCTCATGGAGTCCCAACCATTAACCCAGCCCTCCCCACTACCACCTCAGCACCACATCTCCAGAGCTTTGGAACTCCTCCAGCACTGCCCTGGGGAACCTGTTCCAGGGGTTTCATAACTCAAAGCTCTAGCTGCAAACCACCCCAAGTTCTCCTCTCTTTTCTAGGCATATTTCTGTCCTTGGAGGGTGAAGTTTTGGGCCTACCTGACGTTCTCGTGGCGATACATGTACATGGTGTTGAACTGCTGCATCTCCTTCTGGCTTGGGTCCTTCTTCATGTCCTTCAGCATCTCATCAGCCACGTGCTTGGGCAGGATGGAGAGCATCAAACGTTCCTGAGGCCAGTGGGGAGGGAAGGGAATGGTTCCAGGTGAAGCCAGGCTGTCCACCTGAGAGGTGGCTTGAAGACTGAGTGGTATGGAGCTGAGTTAAAGCTCAAAGCATGGAGAGACCTCACAACCATACCTAGGCCTGGAGAACTGAGGTCCTCCAGGAGGCTCCAGCCTACTTGGGGACATCCTACCCACTGCTGGCCTTGCTGGCCCTGCAGGGATGAAGGTGCTTGGGGATTGGCAGCACACCTGAGTCACTCAGGTAATGAGGAAGCTTTGCCCTTGGGCTGGAGAAGTGTCTGTGCTGCAGGAACATCCTCCCATCTCCAGGAGTTGCTAGGGAGGCTCCCTGGTTTTCTCAGGAGGGGCTGAGGGTTCAGCCACCACTGATGGTCTGGAGGGAGGAAGCCATCAGCATCCCTCCCTGAGCCACTGGACCTCATGGGACCAACCCTTCCTCCTCCAAGATCTCAGGCTACTTTTAGCTCCATTCCCTAGGGAAGCTCTTGGTGGGACAACAATCCTTGTGTCCCTTCCTCTAACCTCTTCCAAACCCACCAGCTGGACCCTCAAAGATGTTCTCACTCAAGAGGATTTGTCTCCACCAGCCAGGAGGACACTGGTGGCCTTGGCCTGGCCCTGCCATGTGTCTCTTGTTGCCATTGGGAGCAAACTGCTGGCAGTGGATCAAGAGAGAGGAAGAGAGGACATGAGGAGAAAGGTCCCAGAGATGGAGCTAAAATTAGCCTAGCTCATCACTGGAGACAACAAGGCTCCATGGGGACCTGCTGCATGGAGCTTCTGGAGGAGGGGGAAGTGCTGCATGGAGCTTCTGGAGGAGGGGGATGTGCTGCATGGAGCTTCTGGAGGAGGGGGATGTGCATGGAGCTTCTGGAGGAGGGGCATGTGCTGCATGGAGCTTCTGGAGGAGGGGGATGTGCTGCATGGAGCTTCTGGAGGAGGGGCATGTGCTGCATGGAGCTTCTGGAGGAGGGGCATGTGCTGCATGGAGCTTCTGGAGGAGGGGCATGTGCTGCATGGAGCTTCTGGAGGAGGGGGATGTGCTGCATGGAGCTTCTGGAGGATGCTGCATGGCTCTGCACAGGGGACTTGGACCTGCCACGAGCTTGTGTGTGAGGACAGGGCCCTGCTGCACGGTCATTTTTGGGGATGGAGACCTGCCCCCTGGCTCTACCTGGAGCCCTGCCAGGTGGCTGCATCTCTGAGGACCTCTCAGGTGGCCAAGCATGAAGATGGAGATCTTCTAACCCAACCACCTCCCCTGGCACCTGTGATGGCGACAACTCAGTGGTGAGCCCAGCAATGAGCTGGCAAGTTCCTAGATGCCCACCAATGTCCCCTAGTCACTTTCTTCCCCTATCCCCAGCTTGTCCCATTCATCCAGCTCCTACCTGCTGCTGGCTCTGCTCCTCCAGGTTGAGCTTGACCTCCAGGGACTGTCGAGCTTCCAGGAAGGCTTTGCGGTGCTTGCGGTCGGCCATGTAGTAGGACATGGTCCCCACAGTGATGGAGCAAAGGTAGATGGCAACGTTGGACAAGAGCTTGGAGAAGGGCGAGACAGAGAAAAGGAGAGGGAGGTGAGCAGAGCTGTGGAGATGCCCCACAGAAGGCCATTGGTGGCATCACAAGGTTGGGCAGCAGAGCCTGATGGGTGAGAGAGGAAGGGGAAAGGAGGGTTGAAGTGTTGGAGGAAGAGATCAAAGCCAACCTGAGGAGAAATCTGCAAGCTATGGCCACTGTTCAGATGGAATCATGGAGTTGTTTGGGTTGGAAGAGACCTCCAAGATCATGGAGGTCAAGCATGAAGCAGCACTGCCAGCTCATCACTAAGCAGCACAGCTCCAGGATGGGAACTCCAGCACTGCCCTGGGCAGCCTGGGATAGGCCTGGACAATCCTTCTGGGGAAGAAAATCTTCCTCATGGCCAACTTAAACCTTTCCTGGTGCAACTTGAGGCTGTTTCCTCTTGTTCCTTAGGAGAAGAAACCAAGCCCCACCTGGCTCCAAGCTCCTTGCAGGGAGTTGGAGAGAGTGAGAAGGTTTTCCCTGAGCCTCCTCTTCTCCAAACCAAAGTTGATAGCTCTGCAGGAGGTGGCTCTGCCAGGAGATCAAGCCCTCAGCATCTCAGGAGATCTCTTGTGGGTTGACTCAGCTTCATTAAAGCTTGCAGAGATGTTTTGGAAAGAGGCAGAAGGTCTGCAGGGAGCAGGTGGAGCCCTTAAGGGAGAAGGCAAGGTGCTCTTGATGGCTCACCTTGCCATGGCAATTGCTCCTGCCCCTCTGCATCCCAATCCATGGCCAAAGCCCATGGGATTGAGCCTGTGGCATCAAGATGGATGCACCTGGGGATTGCTGGCTGGGACAACCCACCCTGGTGTCTTTTGGGGGTGGTCAAAGGAGCATAGCCCAGAGGCTCCATGCCTTGTCCTGAAGGCTGGACATGTCCTATTCCTCAGGTCTCCATGGCCAGGAACTTGTTCTCTTAGGCTGGACCTCAATTCCATGGGTTGGATCCTGTCCTTCATGGAGTTGGAGAGAGTGCTCATGGCCAGGACCTTCTCCCCATGGTCAGGACCCAGTTGCCATGAGCTGGATCCTGCTCCCATGAGCTAGATCCTCTCCCTATGGGCTGGATCCTCTCCTCCATGGGTAGGATCCTTGTTCTCATGAGCAGGACCCTCTCCCTGTGGGCTGGATCCTCTCCTCCATGGCCAGGACCCTGGGCTCCTCTCCTTCAGGGATGTGCCACCATGCCCAATATCCTTCTCCTGCTCCCTTGGTATCAAGCTTGTCCTCTCCCTACACTCCACATCTCCAGAAGAAAGCCCTAATGGGATTTTCCTGCTTGCTGACTGTCCCTGTCCTCAGAGGTTTGACCAACCCAACAGCCTCAAGCCCTTGAGCAGCCTCATCCCATGGAGATGGAGGAGAAGCTGCCAACCTCTTCCACACAGGGGAAAGGGAAACTGAGGCACGGATGAAGCAGGCCACGTGCAGCCCTAAATGAAGCCCATGCCACACTTGATCAGATGATCTACAGCAAAAAACCTTCTCTTTTGGGGGAGGAGAAAAAGCATGAGGAGCACCTAGGACCCCCCAGCCCCAGGAGCTGGGGATCCCCAGGAAGCTCCTGCTCCTGTGACGCAGCAGATGACAACTAAGGAGCTGTCTGGAGGTGGCCGGGGAGAAGAAAACCCCCCCAAAACCAGGCTATTTTTAAGCAGCCTCTTGGGTTGTCATAGCAACAGGCCACTCTGCCAGGGCTGGGGGGGCATGGGACAACTTCAGCACAGCTTGGAACACAACAGCATCTTCTTGCTTCCAGCCTTGCAATGGATGCTCAGGCCCTAAACACCTCCTGCATGTGTCCATGTGCTCCAGGCTGGCACTCCAAACACAGCAGGGAAAGCTCTGATGGGGAGGGGATCCTGCTCCCTGCGCTGACGGGATCCCCTTCCCGGCGCCGAGCGGGACCCTGCCCCCCCCTGCACCGAGCGGGATCCTGCCCCCCCGGCACCGAGCGGGACCCTGCCCCCCCCGGCACCGAGCGCAATCCTGGCCCCNCCCCCGGCACCGAGCGCGATCCTGGCCCCCCCGGCACCGAGCGGGATCCTGCCCCCCCCGGCACCGAGCGGGACCCTGCTTCTGGCATAGAGGAGATTCTGCTCCCAACACAGTCAACACCTGGCTCCCAGCATGGAAGAGATGCTGCTCCTGCCATGGAGGAGATCTCACTCCCAGTATGGAGGAGATCCTGCTCCCAGCACAGTCAACACCTGGCTCCCAGTGTGGAAGAGATGCTGCTCCTGCCATGGAGGAGATCTCACTCCCAGTATGGAGGAGATCCTCAACACAGAGGAGACCCTGCTCCTGCCACAGCCAGAAGTGGTGGGGCAGGAGCCATCAGCATTCCTGCTGAAGCCCTTTTTTTCCCTGGGCTCTGCTCCAGTGCCATCCTCCAGTTGCTCCTATTAATAGCCATGCCCTGGGGGGAACTGCACACCAGTGGCTGGAATGATCCAGCCTGGGATGTTGATTTCTGGACATCATGTTCCTTAGGCTGGCTCCGTTGCCAAGGTTTTCCTCCCAGCTCTGGACTTGCTGTGCCATGGCAATGATTAACAGGGTGCTGGGGAGCAGCTAGGCCAGGCTTGGTGGAAAGGAGACTTGGGATCAACCACATGGAGTGTTTGTCTCCCAGAGAAGGAGTAAAAAGACAGGGAAGGTACTGCTGAAGTGGGAATTCTCCTATCAGGCATCCAGCTGGCCAGAAATCACTGGATCCCAGGATGGTGAAGAGGTGGTTGGAAGGGANCCCAAAAGCCAATCAATCCCTCTTCTCTCCTTTCCTGGCCAGGCTGGGAACAGCTGGAGCTCTCCTAGGACTTCACCTAGAGCATCTTCCCACCCCATTCTGGACCAGAGCTGATGCTTCCAGCTGGATTATCCCTGCAGCCCTCAGGAGCCATCCCCAGCACCCAAGTTTTCACTTCTAGCTTTTTTCCCCCCCCACCTCACCCATGGAAATGTTCCTCAGAGTGATGGATCAGCTGGAGAGGACACTGGTGGGAGGAAAAGGTCTTGCTTGGCTAAACTGTGAAAGCCACAGATGTAGGGATTAAAAGCAAGCCTCTAGCTGCTCCAGAATGGGATTTCCCAGGAACTAGTATGAATTCCATGGGATGGTTCTCTCCATGTCCTCTCCTTTGCTATGTGAAGGGGCTCAGGGATGTTGTTCTCCAGCTTCACTGGGACAGATGATCACCCCAAAAATATCCTCAAGATCTGCCTCAGACATAACAAGGACCAAGCTGAGGTCCAATACCATCCAGCTCTTTCCTCCTGGGAAAGCTCCAGTGGCTGGCTGCTGGGCTAAGTGCCATGTTTCTGCTCTAAAAATGACCATTTTTGGCCATTTTGTACAATTCAAAGGAAAACTGGCAGCGGGTAGGGTGAACAGAGGAGCCTGCAGGCCACTGTGCCTCAGTTTCCCTAGGAACCCATCTGGGTTGCTCCTGGGGATGGATTTGTGCTTACAGGGAGCAGATCTTCTGGCATATAGCCCAGCATGGATGGCCCATGTACTCCTGCATGCTCCAGTATCCCATTCCCCACCTTAGTCCATCCCTAGGATCAAGGCTGATCCCTGGCATGGTGATGTTGACTCAATAGTTGGACTTGAAGACCTTAGAGATCTTCTCCAAGCTGAATGAGTTTATCATTCCACCTTTTGAGGAACACCTTATCTCCACAAACAAACCCCAACCATGAGATTTAGGAACCTAGATCACACATGGCTTTAGACTCAGGGCCTAGATATAGGGATGGACCTGAAGGGAACTTCAGTCTGGAGAAGAGAAGACTCTCAGGAAGACCTTCTTGTGGCCTTCCAGGATCTGCAGGGGCTCCAAGTGGGATGGGGAAGGACTTGTTAGGCTGTCAGGCAGTGCTAGGACTAGGGGAATGGATCCAAGCTAGAGGAGGGGAGATGTAGGTTGGCTGTTAGGCAGAAGTTGTTGCCCAGGAGGGTGCTGAGCCACTGTGCCAGGTTGCCCAGAGAGGTGGTGGCAGCCCCAGCCCTGGCAGTGTTGGGGCTGGGAGCAAGCTGCTCTAGTGCCAGGTGTCACAGGGGTTGGCACTAGAGGAGCTTGAAGATCCCATCCAACCTTGCCAGAAAGCCCAACCAAGGGATGATCCACCCACCATCTCCTCCCCACATACCTGTCTCAGCAGCAAGCCCTCCTCCAAGGCATCCTGATGCCGCTGGGCCACGGTGATCCCGAGCACCAAGGTGTGAATGCCACAGGAGAGAGCAGTGAGGAGCACGAGGGGAGCCAGGCGCAGGGGCAAGGTGATGAAGAAGGAGAAGATGAAGAAGGCTTGCCACCCCACTGTGTCACTGGCCTCAGGGGCGTGGGAGAAGCTGAGTCCCAGGTAGCAGAAGATCTGGGCTAAGATGAGGACCCAGAGTACATAAGGTAAGAATCTCCGTGTTACCCTCTCAGGGAGCAGCTTGTACTTGCAAAGGATGAAGAGCAAGAGGTGAGCCACCAGGCCCGTGACCGCTGCTAACACCAGGGCTAGCTTCTCCTCACTGTAAACCACAGCACACATGAGCAGGACATAGCAGTCAAAGAGCACAGCAAAAACCACCAGCACCAGAAGGGTTTCGTGGCGTTGGCGTCGGAAGTAGGTCTGGTAGAGGTTTTCCAAGGAGGCAGGAGCAAAGGTGAGGCGCATGAAGCGGGGCAAGCAGAGACAAGGCCCCGAGCTGCGCACTGTCACCTCGTGCTGCCTTCCCACCCCGTGCTCAGGGTCTGAGGGGAGGCTCACCGAGTAGTCAGCTGAGTATTCAGCTGAGCACTCAGGCTCTGAAAAAGCTCTGTTCCTAGGCATGGTGAGGATGTCTTTCGTCTTCTTCTTCTTCTTCACTCTGCTCACCAGAGCATCACCGGCAGCATCCTCCTCCTCCTCCTCTTCATTTCACTCTTTTCTTCTCCCCACACCCTGCTGCGTGTCCAAAGGGTGATCCCTGCTAAATCCTGGTGGGTATAAGGTTGGGAAGAGCAGGATCTTGCTTCTCCAGCTCCTTTCCAGCTCTCCTCTCTCTCTCTCTCTCTCTCTCCCCAGCCCTTGCGCACTGCCAGGTTGCAACCGAAGCGCCGCGGAGCAGAAAGATGTCGCGATGGCTCTCTCCCTGCTCCTCCTTCCAGGGGCAACCTCCTCTTTTTTGGGAGGAGGGTGATGAGCCCCAGGCGGTGTTCCCTCCTTCCCCTACCCCACCTCACCTCACTCACCCTGCTCTTGCTCTCTTTACCGTTCCCCAAGATGCTCGGTCCCACCGAAGAAGGATGGATGGATGGAGAAAGGTCAGGCTGGACCAAGCAGGAGCCCACCGGTTGCCGCAGCTTGCTTCCAGGCTTGAAGAGCTTCTCCTGGCCCGATAGCCAGCAGCATCCTCCGGTCCTCCCTCCCTCCGTTACTCCCGGGGCCACCCCATCCCACCGCCCCCTCGGTCTCCGCGGAACCGGGGCCGAGGAGGCGGTGGAAGAAGAGAAGGAGGAGGTGATGTGGCCATGGGAGTAGCTCCAAACGGGAGGAGGAGGTGGTAGGGGTGAGGAAGGGGATGAAGATGATGAAGGGAGAACGGGGAGGGTTTCCCCGGGGCTGGGGGCGGGCACCCACCGCTGCTTGTGCCGGTACCGGTTAGCCTCAGTGTGTCTCCGCCCTCTGTAACCCTCTCGGTGCTGGAATGGGGATGAAGGGATGGCTTTTGGAGGAGGTTTGTTCTCCACTCGTCATCTTCTCTTAGTCCCTGGTGCTGCTTTCCTGCTCCCTACTTCAGCTTCCTCACCCTATGGATACCCCACAGCAGACCCACAGATGGTGGGGGATGGACCTGCAGATTTTGGGGGATGCTTTAAGCCAAAAGAGGTGAGATTTAGGCTGAAGAGAAGGAAGAAACTAGCCCAGGCTGCCCAGAGAGCTTGGGGAGTCTCCTGGTGTGCAGAGATTGCAAGGGCAGCTGGAGGGGATGCTGGGCAAGCTGCTGGGGCTGAGCCTGCTGGAGCAGGGAGGTTGGAGTGGATGATCCCACCTCCCACTCCTCAAGGAGTTGATTGACAAGCTCCATCACCACCTTGGAGGGTAGCTCTTCACCTCCAGCTTGGGTCAGACAGGAAGGAGTCAGAAGGCAATGAAACATGAACAGGAGGCAGTGGTGGCAGGAGGAGAGCTCAACAAGGCTGCTTTTGTTCCAAAAAAAAAAGGGGTTTAATTCAGAAGGAAATAAACCACAACTCAAGTCACCAGCATTGCCTGGGCAATCATCTCCAACCATCTGCTCACAGCTCTGCTCTAACAGCCAGGAGAAAACCCCAAGGGTGGTGGCCAGAGTCACCTGAGAGGAGCAAAACAGGAGGGACACAAGTGACCTGGAGAGGGCATGGAAGGCAAGAAGCCTTCAAACCACTCCAGGCACTGACATCTCAGCCTCCAAGGGAAGTGCACCATTATTTACACCAAAAAGACACAGACAAGGAGGTCTGGAGGCAGAAGGAAGAGAGACACAAGGAGGTTTGGAGGCAGAAGGAAGAGAGACACAAGGAGGTTTGGAGGCAGAAGGAAGAGAGACACAAGGAGGTTTGGAGGCAGAAGGAATAGAGACACAAAGAGGTTTGGAGGCAGAAGGAAAGACACAAGGAGGTTTGGAAGCAGAAGGAAAGACACCATCTCCTCCACCAGAGGAGCAAAAAAAAGTGCTTCTGTGCTTGTTTCTTCTTGCTGCCAAAAAAAAGGAGGGGAGGGAGAAGGATCTAGTGGTGCTTTGGGATGTGTTTGGAAGGAGAAAACACAGAAGAGCTGCCTTGAAGTGGCCAAAACCAAACAATATAAACAGAGATCTATTGCACTAGCCAGAGGAGAAGTGATTTGGGGAGAGGATACCTGTGGGGTGGGATAAGGATACACACACACATCCCTTCAGCTCAGAGCTTAGTGGCTTGAACTTCCCTGCCAAGCTCACCCAGCAGCAAGGAAATCAAACTGGGTCTTGATAAAACCATGGAGCCCCAAGGAAAAAACCCTGGAAGAAGAAAAAGCAGCTGGGACAGCTTGGAGAAGGATATTCCTGGAGCCACTTTCTCCTTGCAGTGGGAGCTCCAGTTAAGCACTGGAGCCAGCTTCTTGCAGTGGGGAAAGGTGGAGAAGCTCACTGCTTTCAGCACTTACAGCAAGCCTCCTGAGGCCAGGGGTGCAGGGAAACCTCTCAGGTCCTTCTCCTCTCCTCAGCACATCCCCAAAACACACTATGGTCCAACTGCAGTACTGTTCCCATGGGGAAGAACCTTGTGGCCATGCCAGCAGGAAGGATGAGGAGAAGAGGGAAGCCCCACAGCTTCCCAAAGAGGGAGGGAGGGAGCTAGCTGGGAAGAAGGGAAAGGTTTCCAAGCTCTGAGTGGCTCTGTTCTCTACTTGATGTTCTTGAGGAGGGAGGTCCTGGCATTCACCACAGCCTTGAAGGCATCTTCACTGCCAGGAGCCATGCACTTATCCGGGTGGAGCAGCACTGCCAGCTTCCTGTAGGCTTTGTTCACCTCATCCCTAGGAGACAGGAGAAGAGGGAGGAGAGCCAAGTGACAAACAGCATGGTAGAGGTTGGAAAGGACCTGTGGGGATCATCCAGTGCATCCTCCCTGCTCCAGCAGTCTCAGCCCCAGCAGCTCGCCCAGCATCCCCTCTAGCTGGGGTTGGAAGCTCCCCACACCAGGAGACTCCCCAAGCTCTCTGGGCAGCCTGGGCCAGGGCTCTGCAGCCTCAGCCCAAACAACTTGCTCCTGCTGCCTTCCAGTGTGTGCCCATTGCCCCTTGGGCTGGCCCTGGGCACCCCTGAGCAGAGTGTGGCCCCAGCCTCTTGCCCCCTGCACCCTTCAGCTCTTGCTCAGCATGGAGCAGCTCCCCTCTGCCTCTGCTCTGCTCCAGGCTCAGCATTCCCAGGGCTCTCAGCCTTTCCTCCTGCCACACATGCTCCAGTGCCCTCAGCATCTCCCTAGCCTCTGCTGGACTCTCTCCAGCAGTTCCTTGTCTCTCTGGAGCAAAACTGGCCCCAGCACTGCAGTTGTGGCCTCACTAGTGCAGAGCAGAGTGGGAGGAGAAGCTCCCTTGCCCTGCTGCTCATACTCTTCTCCATGCACCCAGCAGACCATTGCCCTTCTTGGCTATGAGGACACATTGCTGCCTCCTGGGCAACTTATTGTCCCTCAGCACTCCCAGCTCCTTCTCCCCAGAGCTCCTACATCTCTCCCTTGCTTTCTTCTCTCTGAACCTCCAGGCCCACCCTTGTGTACTCCTTAAGGAGGAGCTGGAGAGTGGATTGTTGCTCACCATCCAGCACTCACACATCCTTCCATTGCCTAACTCCTCCTCCATCCAGCCCTTTCTGCTCCCCAGGGAGCAGAAGCTGCCCATCACCAGCCCAGGACTCCTTTCCCTTCCTTCCCTCCAGGCTCTATGGCTGGAGCCAAGCTGTCTGCCTGGGAGCAGCCACCCCAGGGCTTGAAGGGCTGTGTGCTGCCTTCCCCCAGAGCATGTGTGGGTGGTTGGATGGGGAAGCTGAGTCAGGGTATGTGTGTGTGTGTGTGTGTGCCCCCACACTGCCTCCCAGCTTCCTGCTGCTCTCCTGCTTGCCAGAGACACTCAGCCTCTCCAAGGCACATGGCACAGGCACGTGGCTGGCTCAGTGCTGGGCTGGCAGGAGGTAGTTTTGCCCCAGGAAAAGGCTTCTCCCCACTCCTCTGCTTCTGCTTCTCTGCAGCTCTTCCTCCCTAGCATCATCTCCAAAGCATGGAGGTCCTTAAGGATACAGGAAAAACTTGTTTGATGTGAGGGTGCCAAAGCCCTGGCCCAAGCTGCTCAGAGAGGTTATGGAGTCTTCTTCTCTGGAGAGATTCCAACTCCAGCTAGATGTGATCCTGGAGCAGGAGGGGTTGGATTAGATGATCTCCAGAGGTCCCTTCCAACCTTTCCACCATGCTAGGATTCTGCTTTAGCTGCTCAAGTCACATAGGAGAACTGGGAGTCAATATCCAACCTCTTCCACAGGCAAGGAGCAATTCCACCTGGCTAGAGATCCCCTAAGGAAGCCAAGAGCAAGGTTGGGCCTGTGGGAGAACCACTGCCAGGTGGAAGAGTTGGAACATCAAACCATTTGGAGAACACCAGCAGCAGCCTAAAAGCTTCTCCAGGCATGAAGAGCAAGGCAAGGGAAGTTGGAGCTGCTCCAGACACATCTGAGAAGTGAGGGAGCAGACAGAGTGCTCAGCCTGCAGGCAGGATGCCAGGCCTGGGCAGCTGGCAGGGGTGAAGTTCTCATGAACTTCCAGAGTGCTAGAAGCTCTCTGCTGTGAGGTCAGCTTGGGATTGTTCAGCCTGGAGAAGAGAAGGCTCCAGGGAGACTTTCTTGTGGCTTTTCAGGACTTAAAGGTGACTAGAAGCAAGCTAGGGAGAGACTTTTGAGCAGGAGCTGTTGGGACAGGACAAGGGGAGGTGGTTTGAAACTAAAAGAGGAGAAATTTAGACTAGAGAGGAGGAAGCAATTGTTTCCACTGAGGTGGTGAGACACTCACCCAGAGAGGTGGGAGATGTCCCATCCCTGGAACCATTCCAGCTCAGCTTGTTTGGGGCTGTGAACAACCTGCTCCAGCTGCAGATGTCCCTGCTGCCTGCAGAGGGGTTGGCCTAGATGCCCTTTGGAGCTCCTTTCCCACCCATCCCACTCTCTAATTCCATGTTCCTCCCTCCCCTCATGCCTGCAGCCTGCCTTCTCTGTTCCAAAGGGGCTGAAGATCCATTTAGTGGCCACACACTTGTGCCCTGCTGCTGGCTAAAAGCCCAGAGAAGCTTTCTCAGCAGACCACAGGTACAAATCAACCTCCTAGGTGAAGCAAGGAAGCTTCCCTCACCTTGTGGCTCCAGGTTTGAGCCCCAGCATGTCCCAGCTGTCCTTGCTGTTACGAATCCTTCTGATAGCATCTGCCTGCTCCTTAGTGAAGCCAACCCCCAGGCTGGAAGGGGGACGTTTGCCACCATTGTCACACAGCTCCAGGATGGCAGAGTAGAAGGTCTGTGGGCACAGGGGAAGGGTTAGCAGGAAGAAAGAGTTCTCAGAGCAGACCTGATTGCCCTTGCTGGCAATCTCTCAAGGATAGAAGAGCATTTGGACAACTGCTGAATGGTCATTCCTCTCTGCTTAGGTTGCAGGGAGCTGAGATATCCCAAGTCTAGGAAGATCCAGGCCCTGCATGGACTAAGGAAGAGTCCCCAAAGGTGGTGGCAGTGCAGAGAAGACCTCACTGTCCTTGCTGGAAACCTCTGAAGGGCTCAGGAGCTATTTGGATGTTGACTCCTCACTGCTTAGGGTTCAGGGCCTGGGAGAATCCAGGCCCTGCAAGGCCCTTGAGATAGAGAGAGGAGGAGAGCAGGCCTCCTATTGCTCCCAAAGCCACTTCAGCACAGTGCTAGACCTCAAGAAGTGACATCTACACCTCAGTGCAACAAGAAGGATGATTCCCAACCCTAAAGCTCAAGCTCAGGACTGGGAGGAGCTGATTAGCTTTCTCAAGGTGACATTTCACCTCTGGGCCAGGAGGTTTTTGTAAGCTCCAGGGAGTTTCAAAGGGGATTGAAAAGAGTCTCCATCAAACCTTACCTGAAACATCTCATTGATTCCTTCTCCTGTTTGGGCTGAGGTCTCAAAGTAGAGGAAGCCTCTGCTCTCAGCCCAGAGCCTGCCCTCACTCTCATCCACACTGCGGTGCTTGCTGCAGTCAATCTGCTCAGGGACAGGAGGCAAAGAGCTCACAGGGGATAAGAAACCACACAAAATGCCACTGGAAAAGGTCTTGGAGAGGTTGAGGAAGTTTTCCCTCCAGCAAGGAATCATTTGGGTTGAAGAGAGCTCTAAGATGATTAAGTCCAGCACACCACTAAGCCATGGCTCTCAGGGCTTTCCAAGCACTCCAGGGATGGGAACTGCCCTAGGCAACACTTTTGGGGAAGAAATTCTTCCTCATGGGCAAACTAAATCTCTCCTGGTGCAACTTGAGGCTGTTTCCTCAGCTTCCTTGGGAGAAGAGCCCAACCCCAAGCTGGCCCCAAGCTCCTTGCAGGGAGTTGCAGAGAGTGAGAAGGTCTCCCCTGAGCCTCCTCTTCTCCAGCCTAACCAAGCCCAGTTCCTCAGCTGCTCCTCAGCACACTTGTGCTCTAGACCCTTCCCCAGCTTCCTTGCCTTTCTCTGCACACACTCCAGCACCTTTTTTCTCTTGCTGCAGCTTGGAGCTGTGCTGGGAACATACTCAGACCTGAGGAGCAGAGCCAGGAGGCCAGCAGAGCTCACCTTGTTTGCACAGACAACAAAGACAATGTTCTCCATGTTGCCATGAGGGCCCAGCTCCTGTTTCATCTCAGCCAACCATGTGTCCAGTGCATCAAAAGACTCCTTCTGGCCCACATCATAGACCAGGATGACTCCCTGAGTGTCCTTGTAGAATTCATTCCTCACCTGTGGGGACAAAGGCAAGGTGAGAGCATCCAGCCTGGCAGATTATGGGAAGGGAATCACTATTGTTTTGGTATCTAGGAGAGTCTGGGAGAAAGAGCTTAGCTCCAGGCAAAGAGAAGAGGACAGATGATGGAATGGATTGGTTGGAAGTGATCTTTCTCCCCTGAGCCTCCTCTTCTCCAGCCTAAGCAAGCCCAGTTCTTCAGCTGCTCCTCAGCACACTTGTGCTGTAGACCCTTCCCCAGCTTCCTTGCCCTTCTCTGCACACACTCCAGCACCTCCATGTCCTTGTGGGAGTGAGTGAGGAGCCCAAAGCTGAGCCCAGGCTTGGAGCTGTGGCCTACTGGGGATACACATTTAGCCTCAGCATATGGAGGTAGGTTAGCCTCACCTGGACTCAGCAGCTCCTAGCAAGGAGTCATTGCTGACAGAGGAGCAGTGTGGCTTTCCAGAGCTGGCCTGCATTAGTTAACCATGACAGGAGAGAAGGAAGTGGCAAAGGAAGCTCCTAAGAAATGCCATTTCAATCTTTCCCACCCCCCAAACTCCATTTGAAGCAGAGCTGATGGTTGCCAACTGCTTTTGGAGATGGCTAATGTCAGCCCTCCAGCTTCCTGCTGGGAGGAGAGTTCCTCCTTACCTCATAGAAGAAAGGGTGTCCTGCCATGTCAAAGATGTTCACCTTGATCTCTCTGTCTCTCACCTGCACTCTGAAAGAGAAGAGGAAAATCCTTCTGAAGGTTCTTCTCAATATCCTGCAGCTCCAGCACCTCCATGTTCTTCTGGGAGGGAGGGAGGAGCCCAAAGCTGAGCCCAGGCTTGGAGCTGTGTCCTCCCCAGTGCCCAGGCCAGGAGGACAATCCCTGCCCTAGTGCTGCTGCCACACTAGTGCTGCTCCAAGCCAGGATGCTCTTAGCCTTCTTGGCCTCCTGGGGACTCTGCTGCCTCATCTCCAGCTGCTGGTGTCCAACCTCCCCATCAAGGTACTCACTTGGTGACCCCATAGTCAATGCCAATGGTTGCCAGGTACTTGGGCACAAATCTCTTCTCACAGTAACGCTTGATGATGCAGCTCTGGGGGAGAGAGAGGGAAAGGGAATCTCAGCAAGAGGGCACCACATCCCATAATATTCCCCTCCATAAGGAGGGGTATATATTGTGCCTCTTCTCTGCTCTGGGCAGAGCTCAGCTGCAGGGCTGGGGCAGCTCTGGAGCGCTCAGCACAGCACAGACATAGAGCTGGGGGAGCAGGGACACAAGAGAACACAGCAAGGATGGGAGGGCTGGAAGCTCTCTGCTGGGAGTTGGGGTTGTTGAGCCTGGAGAAGAGAAGGCTCCAGGGAGACTTCTCGTGGCCTTTCAGTGCTTAAACGCCCTGGGGAAGACACCAAGGGTTGGAGTCACACTTCCTGCCCTCAGGCTGCACTATGGGACCCGCGACTAGAGCAGGGTCTGGCTCTGAAGGGAGGGAGATATGGGAATGGGGAATCCTGAGCAGCTAAATCACAGAGGAACAGGAGAGGAAGCGAAGAGGAAAGGAAAGCCACAACGCGCCCTGAGGCCCACTGGGCCTAGGGAAAGCAGACCCTCAAGCGCCTCTAAAATGGCTGCCGCCATACTGGCCGCCGCCATGACACCTTGCCACGCAGCCAATTAAATCCGCCGTTGCTCCGCACGGTATCGCGCGCGAAGCTATCATCTCCCCCCACTGCCGCGCCTAGCACAGCGCGCTCTGTTTGGCTCCCGCTGGCCGACACAGCCACCCAATCCGCGGCCTCTCTAGCAAAGCCGTCGTCCTAACCAAGCTTCTTATTGGGTAAGCGGCCCGCCCGCCAATTGCAGCGCTCTCACCTTGCCCACCTCCGCGTTGCCCATGGAGATGACTTTAATCCGCAGCGATTTGCGCGTTTCCTTCCGCTTCGGCGGATTCGCCTCCATGGCGGGGGAGAGGGCTGGGCTGGGGCGGTGTGGCAGGGCCGGGCCGGGCCCGGTTGAGGCGACGTAAAGAACGAGGAAAGGAAGGAAAGAAGGAAAGAGGGAGCGAGGGCAGCGGGCCCCGGGGCCCCCTCAGCGCCCTGCTCCCCGCTCGCGCGAGAACTTAGCGCCGCTCCCTCCGCAGCGTTAAGTTCTCGCGAGATTTGGTTGGAACGCAGGCGGGCGCCGCTCTGAGGGGCAATGGAGAGACAGAGACAGTGAGGGGAACAGGGTCGCGTTCCCTGTCTTGCCTTATCTTTTCCTTCCTCCCTCCCGTTCTCCTTTTCCTTCCCTTTCCCCCCTCTCTTCCTTCCTTCCCTTTCCCCCCTCTCTTCCTTCCTTCCCTTTCCCCCCTCTCTTCCTTCCTTCCTTCTTTTCCTGCCCTGTCCCAGCATGTCAAGGAGCTTAACCACTTAACTGGTGGTCCTGGATACTATTAGATGATCTTGCTGTCCTTACAGGCTGAACTGTGAGGCTTTGTGTGGCCCTGGAGAGCTTGAGCTTAGGTGAGTATAAAGGAAGCCAAGGGCTGAGGTGGCTGCAGTGGCTCAGCTGTGACATGGCATAAAGGAGTCCTAGGTGCCACAGGAGCTCATTGTGCTGTGGGGTTTGCCAGTTGGCTTCTCCAGTCACTTGTAGGGCACTTCCGAAGATAACAGGGAGGATTTCCAGGGATTCCAGGCTAAGAATTGATAGCTCTCTAATCTCCTAATTCCAAGAATACAAACCTCAGCATGTTCTGAGGAGAAGGCAGAAGAACATCTTGCTGACCTGAGGATTGGCTTTGGTATCTCACAGGGGAAAAGGTGGGAAGGGACCTCTGGGGATGACCCAGTGCATCCCCTCTGCTCCAGCAGGCTCAGCCCCAGCAGCTTGCCCAGCATCCCCTCCAGCTGCCCTTGCAATCTC
>VWZO01019345.1:43458-55696 GCA_013396975.1 Bucco capensis | reverse complement strand
TGGCCTTGGCCCAGTGATCCAGCCTCTCCAGATCCCTCTGGAAAGCCTCCCTGCCCTCAAGCAGATGGACACTGGCACCCAGCTTGGTGTCATCTGCACACTTGCTAAGGGTGCACTGCATCCCCTGGGCCAAAGCATGGATGAAGATGTTAAACAGGAGTGGCCCCAGCACTGAGCCTTGTGGGACCCCACTCGTGACTGGCTGCCAGCTGCATTGATCTCCATTGAGCACAACTCTTTGGACTCAGCCCTCTTCTCTCCAGAGTGCTCAGCAATCCTTCTCCTCTCCTTCCTCAGCCGTTCCCCTTCCCCTCTGCAAGCCACTGAGAAGGAGAAGGAGAGTCCAACGGAGCTGGCAGAGAGATGTCTGCGGGAGCTGCTGGGCAGGGCAGCTTATGGCAACATCAAGAATGCTATCAAACCTGTCCTGATGTGAGTTGAATTGGGCTCTGGGCTGAGGGGGAAACTGAGGCACAGGATGGGCTCCTCAGCATGGTGCTGGAGATGGTGGTTGGGATGTAACTCAGCTCTTGTGTTGGTGTCCCTAAGGAAAATCAACTTGGAGAGGACTTGGTTGGCTCTTTGCTGCTTCTTGCCCATCCCTGGTGCTTGCTTGGGGAGGGAGTAAGAGATGACTTTGCTTTCCATCTTTCTTCCCTAGCCACTTGGATAACCATTCCCTCTGGGAGCCAAAGATCTTTGCTACCTGCTGCTTCAGGATCATCATGTACTCCATCCAGGTGGGAATGGGGTAGGATTGCAGGAGGAGGAAGGGAGTTGGGGATGCACCTGCCTGCTTTGGAAGAGTTTGTGTCTGTTTTTCTTGCTGGGATGGCTTAGAGGAGATGTGTGCTCACATCCTGGTGATGCTGAGGCTGGGCTTGGGAATGGGGCAGGAGTTAGCCTGGATCTATGGAGCTCTGGGTGGTGGTTAGGATGATGCTCATGGAGCTCCTGGCTCAGTCCTAGGAGACAGTCAGAGAGTCAAAGGTTGGAAGAGACCTTGGAGATCATCAAGTCCAACTTTGAACTCAGCATAGCCAACCACTAATCCACATCTCCAGAGCTTTCCAACCCCTCCAGGGATGGAGACTCCATCACTGCCTTGGGCAGCCTGGCACAGGCCTGGACAACCCTTTTGGGCAAGAAATTCTTCCTTATGACCAACCTAAACCTCCTCTGGTGCAACTTGAACCTTCCCTAAAAGGCTTGTCCAGGCCTTTCCTAGGTTAGTGATGGAATCAGCATCCCTGGAGAGGTTGGAAAGCGCTGGGGATGTGCTGCTGAGCAACATGGCTTAGTGGTGAGCTGGCAGTGCTGGCTCAAGGTTAGACTCCATGATCTCTAAGATCTCTTCCAACCTCTGTTTTTTCCAGCCACAACACTCCCATCTGGTGATCCAGCAGCTCCTGGGCCACTTGGATGCTAACAGCAAGAGTGCAGCCACGGTGCGTGCAGGCATCGTGGAGGTCCTGTCAGAGGCAGCAGTGATTGCAGCCTCAGGCTCTGTGGGTAAGTGGACAAGGCTGAATCTTCTCCATCTTATTATTATTTCCCCTGCTGGCTGCAGGGAAGAGGAGCTGGGAGCTTGGGATTGAGCTCTGAGGTGTGAGTTGCTGGTGGAGGATTGAGTGTGGAGCACAGCGAAGGATGTTTGGGGATGTGTTCTCTGCTGGTCATGGAGTCAGGGAAGGGTTTGGGTTGGAAGAGATCTTGGAGAGCATCAAATCCAAGCCTGAAGCAGCCCTGCCAGGTCATCACTAAGCCATGTTCCTCAGCAGCACAGCTCCAGGGCTTTCCAACCCCTCCAGGGATGCAGACTCCAGCACTGCCCTGGGCAGTCTGGGACAGGCCTGGACAAACCTTGCCAGCAAGAAATTCTTCCCCATGGCCAATCTAAACCTCTCCTGGGACAACTTGAGGCTGTTTCCTCTTGTTCCTTGGGAGAAGAGCCCAACCCCCAGCTGGCTCCAAGCTCCTTGCAGGGAGTTGCAGAGAGTGAGAAGGTTTCCCCTGAGCCTCCTCTTCTCCAGCCTAACCAAGCCCAGTTCCTCAGCTGCTCCTCAGCACACTTGTGCTCTAGACCCTTGCCCAGCTTCCTTGCCCTTCTCTGCACACACTCCAGCACCTCCATGTCCTTGTGGGAGTGAGTGAGGAGCCCAAAGCTGAGCCCAGGCTTGGAGCTGTGTCCTCCCCAGTGGCCAGGCCAGGAGGACAATCCCTGCCCTAGTGCTGCTGCCACACTAGTGCTGCTCCAAGCCAGGATGCTCTTAGCCTTCTTGACCACCTGGGCTCTCTGCTAGCTCATTTTCAGCTTCTCATGATGCTCCTAAGATGACATTTCTCTCAAAGTCACTGTGTGTTTGCCTCCAACTGTTGTTCAACCTCCTTCTTGGGTTGGTTGGATGTATAAATCTCCATGTCCTGGAGCTTCTACCTCTTATGGCTCTCCTCTAGTGATGCTCCACTACATTTTGTCCCCTCCCCACCACAGGTCCCACAGTGCTGGAGGTGTTTAACACCCTCCTGAGACAGCTGAGGCTCAGCATTGACTATGCCCTGACTGGCAGCTATGATTGTGCCATTGGAGTCAGCACCAAAATCATCAAGGAGCATGAGGAGAGGATGTTCCAGGAGGCTGTCATTAAAACTATAGGTAAGTTATGGGGTGGTAGGCAGGAGGTTGATTGGATCTGCTGGATTAAAACTAAGTCCTCTTCATCCTAATAGCAGGGATGGGGAAGGAGGAGCTGGTTCTGTTGCAAAGGGTTAGCAGCAGGTGGCATTGGAAGCTCAAGCAGCTAGCTGTGGGTAGGGAGAGACCTCTGGAGAGTCATTGAATGGATTGGGGTGGAAGTGATCTTGAAGATCATGGAGTTCAACTCTGAGCCAGCACTGCCAGCTCACCACTAAGCCATGGTCCTCAGCAGCACAGCTCCAGGGCTTTCCAACCCCTCCAGGGATGGAAACTCCATCACTGCCCTGGGCAGCCTGGGACAGGCCTGGACAAACCTTGCCAGCAAGAAATTGTTCCTCATGGCCAAACTAAACCTCCCCTGGTGCAACTTGAGGCTGTTTCCTCTTGTCCTGTTCCTTGGGAGAAGAGCCCAACCCCCAGCTGGCTCCAAGCTCCTTGCAGGGAGTTGCAGAGAGTGAGAAGGTCTCCCCTGAGCCTCCTCTTCTCCAGCCTAACCAAGCCCAGTTCCTCAGCTGCTCCTCAGCACACTTGTGCTCTAGACCCTTGCCCAGCTTCCTTGCCCTTCTCTGCACACACTCCAGCATCTCCATGTCCTTGTGGGAGTGAGTGAGGAGCCCAAAGCTGAGCCCAGGCTTGGAGCTGTGTCCTCCCCAGTTTGAAGGTACCAACTCCAGGCAGACTTTCTCCTATCCCAGCCTAGCTAGGAGGTTCCAGCAATCACTTTGGTGTGGGGCAGGTGAAGACCACAGAGGTCTGGGCTGTTCCTGGCACGTTGCTAGCTTCACTGTTGTCCCCACAGGTTCCTTTGCCAGCACACTGCCCACCTACCAGCAGTCTGAGGTGATGGTGTTCATCATGAACAAGGTGCCCCTGCCCTCCTCACAGCACTCCATGGAGGCTGGCAAAGCTGGGTGAGAACACATGCCTTCCTCCCATCATCATCATCATCCCCCCTCTGCTCCCTGCCACTGGTGTCTGTGTAAGGCTTGCAACATGGAATTGTGATGGTTGGAAGAGAGCTTGAGGATCCTAGAATCCTAGAATGGTTTGGATTAGACAGGCCGGGACTTCCCTGTGCCTTTTGAGAAGCTCATGGATGGCTTCCTGGGCTTTGGTGCTCATCTCTACCTCCTCCAAGCTTTTTCTGAGCACTAGGATGGGGGAGGTTGTATTTATAACCAACTTTGGAGGGAGGAGGAGAGGGGAAAACACCCAAACAACCAGGATTGCTTTAGGAAGTGTGGGAAGAGCCCAGGAATTGCTCCTTGGAGCTGGCAAGGAGCAAACAGATTCTCAAGGCTAGATTTAGCTCCCCTAAATGTGGTCTCAGGCTCTTCCCACTTGTCTGGTGGGAGAAAGAGAGAGAGAAAGAGAGAGAGAGAGGATCTGCTGGCTGAGAGGAACCACCCCCTGGCTCCCACAGGGAGAATTCCTGATGCCTGCCTTCCATCCTGATTCAGAGGGTGGAAAGGATGCTGGGTGCTCTTCATCCAGGGCAGTTTTCCTCCCTGCAGGAGCAGAATGGAGCTGCTAGCCCAAGGCTGGGATGGGACATCTCCCAGCCTCTCTGGGCAAGCTGGGCCAGGCTCTCCCCACCCTCAGGGGAAACAGTTTCTTCTTTCTCTCTAGTCTCAATCTCTCCTCTTTTAGTTGCAAACCATCACCCCTTGTCCTGTCCCAACAGCTCCTGCTCCAAAATCCATCCTCAGCTTTCTTCTAGGCTCCCTTTAAGTGTTGAAGGTCTCCTTGGAGCCTTCTCCTCCTCTGGCTGGAGGTAGGCAGCATGTCCTGGGACAACCTGAAAGTCCCTTGAGGAGCTCCTTGGGTGCCTCCAGGACTAGGAAAGAGTGAGTTCAGACAAGAGAGAATTCCACATGTCCTCTTATTCCCCTCCCACTGCTGGCATGGAGATGGGATTGGTACACTGGTAGCTTTGCAAGAAGCCAACCAGGGGCAAGGATGCTCCTTGGCCTAGCAGGATGCCTCCATGGAATGAAGATTTGGGCTTCAGCTCAGCAATTAGTCAGTGCCTGATGTCCCTTTGGGAGTCACTGTGGGATGGAGATGTCCAGAGGGATGAGGTTGGTTCATCCTCTTGTGCTCAGCTGATACCTGTGGCAGGATAGTCCTCATTCCTGTAGCAGCTGGAGACCTTTACAGCATGGTTGGTGGCTCTGGGTACAGCTCTCCTTCCCCTTTCTGAGGCTTTTCCCATCTTGGTTTGGTTTCCCCTTGGGTTTCACCTCCTCTTTCCTTTCTTTCCTGGCAGGGAGAACCGCAATCGGCTGACGCAGATCATGCTCCTCAAGTCTCTCCTGCAGGTAGGAAGATGTCCTCATCCCTCCAGGAGCATCCAACTCCCACTAGCTACTGCTATTGGTGCAACTGAGCTTTGAGGATTTTGGGGTGCTTTAGGAGAACAACTCAATCTCTCCTTAACTCTGCTTGTATCTCCTCATTCTTGGCATGCTTGATGCTACCTCCAAGTCACACTGTCACCTTCCCTCCTTCTTCTTCTTGGATGCTTCCAGGTCTCTGTGGGTTTCCAGTGCAGTAACATGCTCACAGCACTTCCCAGTGCTTTCCTGGATAGATTGCTCTCCACAGCTCTCCTGGAAGATGCTGACATTCGTCTCTTTGTCCTGGAGATCCTCCTGAGCTTCATCGATCGCCATGGCAACCGCCAGAAGTTCTCCACCATCAGGTATGACCTCTGAAGGCTCCTCAACAGGCCTTGGAGACCTCCAGATCTTGCAGAAGAAGGTGACCTGGTTCAGTTCATGCTGTAGATATGGGTGGGAGAGTCTCTCTGTGGCTAGAAGGAGGTGATTCCAGGAGGATGGAGCAGGAGCAATAACCTCCTGGAGTTGGATGGATAAGCCTGCTGGGCATTCATGTTCCTTTGGAAAGAAGGTGCTGAGTTTGCTGAGGTGCTTTGCTTGGACACTACTTCTGTGCCAACTTGCCTTGGTGTTCCTGAGCCTTGAACATCCTCCTCTGGTGATTTGGCTCAGTGCTCTTGTATGGCTGAGGTGGGTTTAGAGATGATTCCCTCTTAGCCAGGAGCTCCATGGCCATGCAGCCATCATCTCCTCCTCCTCCTTTCTGTGTCTTGAGCTTCTCTCCTTGCCCTTGCAGCACCATCAGTGACATCTCAGTCCTGAAGCTGAAGGTGGACAAGTGCTCACGCCAAGATACTGTCTTCATGAAGAAGGTAGTGTCAAGCTGTCCTTGGGAGGACTTTCCCTCTGTTTCCCCAAGTCACCCTGAGTCTTGGGAGAGTAGCAGGATGACTCTAAACTTGGAGATGTCCCTAGAGAAAGCCAATGGGATTCAATCTCTATCAATGCTTCATGCATGAGCCTTTGGTGATGCTGAAATGAGGGATTCCTGGAGTGCTTTGGGTGGGAAGGGACCTCCAAAGATCATCATCATCTAGGCCAACCTCACCCTGCAACTAGAGCAGGTTGCTCACAACCTGAGCTGGGATGGGACATCTGCCACCTCTCTGGGAAATGAGGAATGAGAACCTCAGGATGTGCTTAACATCCCCAACAACTACTTCTCAAGTAGCTTTCCAACTTGCCTGATCTTTTATTTCCTCAGTGACCAGAGGAACTCTGCTCCTTCCCACACGGAGCCAGGTTCCCTTTCCTCGAGGGCTAGATCCCCTCAAGGAAGTGACTTCATCTCCTCTCCATGTCCCTTACAGCATGGCCAGCAGCTCTACAGACACATCTACCTGATCTGCAAGGAGGAGAGCAATGTGCAAGCTCACTATGAAGCTCTCTACAGCATGCTGATGCTCATCAGCATCGAGTTGGCCAACGAGGAGGTGATGGTGGATCTCATCCGCCTGGTGCTGGCAGTGCAGGTAAGCTGGACATGGAGCTGAGTGCCTGCTCCTGCTGCTCAGCACCATGCTTTGGCTTGGAAAAGACCTCTAAAAGGGCATCTAGTCCAACTTTCTGCAGTCAAACAAGGGTCATCTGCAACTAGAATAGGTTGTTCACAACCCCAACAACTAACTAACCTGAGCTGGAATGGTTCCAGGAATGGGACATCTCCTACTTGTCTGGATCTCATCACCTTCAGAACAATTAGATGGGAAGAAGCTTCTGGGATGGGCTTGTTTTAGAGTTGGGATGTCTAAGGAAAGGAGGTTGCAAGGACCTCACTTGCTCTGAGCTTTCTCCTACCATGGTGGGATCAAAACAATTGAGGAGAGAGAGGAGGACTCCAAGTTGCCTTTGCCTGAAGTGGGGATGGGACATCTCCTACCTGTCTGGATCTCATCACCTTCAGCACAAACAGTTTCTTCCTTGGATGGGAAGAAGCCTCTGGGATGGGCTTGTTTTAGAGTTGGGATCTCCAAAGTTGCGAGGACCTCACTTGCTCTGAGCTGCTTCTACCATGGTGGGACAAAACCATTGAGGAGAGAGAAGAGGACTCTTAAGTCACCTTTGTCTGAAGTGCTAAGCTCCAAAAGCTTGAAGGGCAGGTGGTGATGCCCTGAGGTAGCTGAGGAGCATGGTGGGGCCTGCTCCATCCTCATCTGATGGAGCTCTGTGTGTCTTTCTCTTGCAGGAGGTTGCTCAGCTCAACGAGGATAACTTGAGCACCTACAACCGCTGTGCGCTCTTCGCTCTGGGAGCAGCTTACCTGAACCTCATCAGCCAGCTCACCACTGTGCCCACCTTCTGCCAGCACATCCATGAGGTGGGAGAAGCCAGTCCCAGCACCTCTGGCCATGTGGCATCTCTGCAGCTCAGCCAGGAAAAGGGTTTGAGCTTGTCTCCTTCTGCTCGTCTTCTGCAGGTCATCCAGATGAGGCAGAAGGAAGCTCCTTATCTGCTCCCTGAAGATGTGTTTGTGGAGAGTCCCAAGTAAGAGTTTGGCAAATGTTTGCTTCTCCACTGCCTGAGTCTGGAAGGGCTGGCATCCAGGAGATCATAGAATCCTAGCCTGGTTTGGGTTGGAAGGGAGCTCTGGAGCTCATCTAGTCCAACCCCCCTGCAGTGGCCAGGGACATCCCCAACTAGAGCAGCTTGCCCAGAGCCCTGGCAAGCCTCACCTGCAATGCCTCCAGGGATGGGAACTCAACCACCTCCCTGGGCAACCTGGGCCAGTGTTCCACCACCCTTGTGGGGAGGAACTTCTTTCTAATGTCCAGTTGAAATCTACTCCTCTCCAATTTCAAACCATTGCCCCTTGTCCTTTCCCTGCAGGCCTTTGCAAACAGGCCCTCTGCAGCCTGCTTGGAAGTTCCCTTTAGGTCCTGGAAGGTCACTAGTAGGTCCCCTGAAGCCTTCTCTTGTCCAGGCTGAACAATGCCAGCTCCCTCAGCCTGTCCTCAGAGCAGAGGTGTTGCAGCCCCTGAGCATTCTCGTGGCCTCCTCNGAGGAGCCCAAAGCTGAGCCCAGGCTTGGAGCTGTGTCCTCCCCAGTGGCCAGGCCAGGAGGACAATCCCTGCCCTAGTGCTGCTGCCACACTAGTGCTGCTCCAAGCCAGGATGCTGATCCTGGCATGTGTCCAAAGCCCCTGAGACCATTCTGGCTTAACTGGAAACCCTGGTGAGCTTCTCTCCTTCATCTCCCTAGGTTGAGCAAAAGCTTTGATCGCCTGGGCCCAGAGGTCTTCTTCTGGCAGAGCAAGATCAGTGAGGTGCTGGGTGGCAGTGGCTACAACTCAGACAGGCTCAGCACTCCCTACATCCCTCAGCTGACTGGTAGGAATCTCCTGGAGAACTGGGAGGAGAGGACATTGACTAATTCCTTGCTCTGCAGGTCTGGGACTGGGAAGTTCTTATCCTTCCCTATGGGCTTGTTGGTTTTCTGTGCAACCTTTGGGGAGGGAAAGTGAGGCACAAAGTGCTTAGTTGAGAACTTCCTGAGATTGCCACGTGTAGGAATGGATGGAAAAGAACCATGAAGGAGCTTGGCTTGCTCCTCAGTTCTTTTTGCTTGGGATGACTTTTGGGCTTAGATGGAAGACTCCAAGGATGGGACCTGGAGGTGACTCCAATTAGCTCTTCTGCCTTTTTCTCTCCCTCTCCAGATGAAGATCGTTTGTCCAAGAGGAAGAGCATTGGGGAGACCATCTCCCTGCAGGTTGAGGTGGAGTCAAGGAACAGTCCTGAGAGAGAACAGGTACCATCTAACGCCAGAGCTGCAGCTGCACCACACATGCTTTTAGCACTGGCATCTCCATGGCCTGCAGGACATCTGCTCCACTCTTGGTCACCACCAACCACCAATGGCCATGACTTTGGCCAGCAGCTCTATCAAACATGGAGAGAAGCCTAGGACACTTGATTTTGGGTGGTTGTGATCCCAAAATGATGTCCTGAGCTGCTCTTGGAGCCTCATCTCCTTTTCTCCTCCCTTTAGAGAGCACCAGCAGAAGAGATCACATACGAGACGCTGAAGAAAGCAATAGGTAAGGGAGGGGAGCAGAGCAGAAGAGGATGTGCTGGAGGTTGCTGGGGTGCTCCTGTCACCTCCACATCTGTCTGTACACATATCATGATGGACAAGCCTCCAGCAGCATTGCATCCAGGTCACAGCAGCTTCCTAGCTCTCTGGGTGTCCCTTAAAGGGGCTTGTCCCAAAGCTGGAGATCATAGACTCCTAGACTGGTTTGGGTTGGAAGGGACCTCTGGAGCTCATCTAGTCCAATCCCCCTGCACTGGGCAGGGACATCCCCAGCTAGATCAGCTTGCCCAGAGCCCTGGCAAGCCTCACCTGCAATGCCTCCAGGGATGGGAACTCAACCACCTCCCTGGGCAATGCTGATAGACCTTCTCCTTGGATTTCTAGTGGTGCCTGCTAGGGAGGTGGGGATGATGTGGTCCATGAGGATCAGCTGAGAGTCAACTGGAGCCACAGCTGGAGTGCTGGGGCTAGTTTTGCTCCAGAGAGACAAGGAGCTAGTGGAGAGAGTCCAGCAGAGGCTAGGGAGATGCTGAGGGCACTGGAGCATGTGTGGCAGGAGGNAGCAGAGCCTGGCTCTCTCCTCCTCACACTCACCCTTCCCATATTTCTAAGCATTGCTGAGGTCTCCTCTCAGTCTCCTCTTGTCCAGGCTGCAGAGACCCAGCTCTCTCAGCCTGTCCTCCTAGGGCACATGCTCCACTCCTTTCAGGATCTTGCTGGCCCTGGGCTGGACTCTCTCCAGCAGCTCCCTATCCTTCTGGAGCTGAGGGGCCCACAACTGGACACAGCATTCCAGGGGAGGCCTCCCCAGGGCAGAGGAGAGGGGAGAAGAACCTCTCTGGCTCTGCTGGCCACGCTCCTCTTCATGCATCCTAGGATGCCATTGGCCTCTTGGCCACAAGGGCACATTGCTGCCTCATGGGCATCCTCCTAGCCACCAGCACTCCGAGAGCTTTTTCCCCAGGGCAGCTGGAAGTGATGCTGGGCAAGCTGCTGGGGCTGAGCCTGCTGGAGCAGGGGAGGATGGACTTGGATGATCCTCAGAGGTCTCTTCCAATCCTCCCCATGCTGGGATTTGGGGATTGAGTGGTGCTGTGCTCTCCTCTCTGCTCCAGCAGACAGTGTTGCTGTGGAGGAGCAGGAACGCGAGCGACGGCGGCAAGTGGTGGAGAAGTTCCAGAAAGCTCCATTCGAGGAGATTGCTGCCCACTGTGGAGCCAGGGTGAGTTGCTTCTTTATAAGCTTCTCCTCTCCTCCAGCTCCTCTGCTCAGGAGAGGTGGATAGTGTCCACATGGCTCTGAATTCTGCCAGAGCACCCTCTCCTTGCTCTTGTGGGGAAGCAGGATGATGTTCATCCCGTTGGCATCACTCTTGGTCTCCTTAGTCCAACCACTGCTGTGTCTTGTCTGTCTTGCAGGCCACCCTGCTGCAGAGCAAGCTCAACCAGATCTTTGAGATCACCATCAGGTTAGTTGGGGTAACAACTGAGCACCCTTCTGCCTCTATGCCACCCAAAAATCTCATGCTGTTAGAACCGTGGGTGCCTGACTCTCAAAGGCAACTCCATCAAGAAAGCTTGTGGGATGGGGATATGGGGTTGGGAGGACATAAAGGTCTCCAAAGGGCATCTAGGGCCAATCCCCCTGCAGCTAGCAGGTTGCTCAGAGTCCTGAACAAGCTGAGCTGCAATGGTTCCAGGGATGAATGGGACATCTCCCACCTCTCTAGGCAACCTGGGCCAGGCTCTCCTCACCCTCAGGGTGAAGAACTTCTTCCTTCTCTTTAGTCTTAATCTCCTCTTTTAGTTTCAAACCATCACCCCTTGTCCTGTTCCAACAGCTCCTGCTCCAAATTCTCTCCTAGTCTTTCTTCCAGGCCCTTTAAGCACTGAAAGGCCACAGGAAGGTTTCCCTTGAGCCTTCTTTTCTCCAGGCTGCACAACCCCAATTCTCTAGCCCTCCCATCATTGCTGTGGCCTCCTCTAAACCTACTCCAACAAACCTCTCTGTAAACCATCTCTTTTGTCTTTCAGACCCCCTCCAAGCCCTTCTGGCACCATCACAGCTGCTTATGGCCAACCCCAGAACCATTCCATCCCAGTGTATGAGATGAAGTTCCCAGACCTGTGTGTGTACTGAGGATGCTCCTGTTGCTGGGCCAGAGCAGAGCCACTACCACACAGCTCACACCAAAGGACCTCTTGGGGGGGAAAAAAGACTTGTTGAGGAGGTGACATGGACACCCAGGCCACCCCAAGATGTGTTGGCACCCACAAATCCATCTCCTGGAGTTTCTTTGACCTCCAAAGCCACCTTGGTTGGTGGTGCAGGAGGTAGATGTTTGCTAGGACACCTTCCCTCTCTGGATTCAGTTGTGGGGGGAGAGGAGATGCTCTGGCTTTGGGCAGAGCATGTTGGGCATGTTCCATCTTCCTGGCATAAAGCAAACCTCTTCCCCTGAGGGGAGTCTCATCCTTCATCATCAGGAGCTCCTGGCATGGGGTAGGGCTGGAGCTGGACAAGAGTTTGAGGCTGTTTGTGCCCTGGAATAGCTACAAACCCAAACCCTGCTGCTTGAGGTGACTTGCTAGAGAAGGTACAGTCCCCATGGACATCCAGCTCCTGGCCTGTGGGCATCTTGTAGTGTCCTGATCCTTCATGGTGCCCTCAATACCCTGGATGCTGGGGCTGGATCATCCCACCCTACTGGAGGGGCACACCCAGCAGGTTGGTTGCTTTCAGGGCATCATTTTTGGGGGGGAAACCCATATTTTATGGGGGTGAACTAAGCTCCAAGAGTTGTATATCTCACCCAGGAAGAGCTGGAGGAGTGCTGGAGCACCTAGGGACATGAAGTGGGAACACCTGGGAGGCATAAACAAGCACCATGCTGAGGAGGAATAACCCATCAAGCTTCTAGTTTCATTTTTTGGGGTTGGGTTGTCCCATTTTTTGGTCTCTGGAGAAAGGATGCATAGGTGCTCGCTTAGGAGGCCTGGCTGCTCGCTTTTGGGATGCGTGGGCGCTCGCTTTTGGGATGCGTGGGCGCTCGCTTTTGGGATGCGTGGGCGCTCGCTTTTGGGATGCGTGGGCGCTCGCTTTTGGG
>VWZO01019345.1:31796-43111 GCA_013396975.1 Bucco capensis | reverse complement strand
CGCTCGCTTTCGGGATGCGTGGGCGCTCGCTTTCGGGATGCGTGGGCGCTCGCTTTCGGGATGCGTGGGCGCTCGCTTTCGGGCGGCCTGGCCGCTCGCTTGTAGGCTGCGTGGGCACTCGGTTTGCTTTTAGCACACCCACTGTGGCCAAAGTCCAACCCTCAAGCCACTGAGCTGGAGCCAGCAGGATTTCCTCAGTGCTCTGAAGAGAGATGCTTTGGAACATCATGGAATGATTTGGGTGGGAAAAGGACCTCTGAAGATGATCTGATCCAACCTCTCCCCATCCTGCAATGAGCAGGACTATCTTCACCTCTAGCATGTTGTTCCCAGCCCCAACCCAACTGATCTGGGATGGTTCCCTCCTTTTCCTTGTGGGCAAGGAAACCACTGGCTCTGGGTTGAAGGATGGGGGAGGAGGTGAAACTCTTATCCCTGCTCCACCTCCATCAGGTAGTTGAGTTGAAGCTGGAATGCCACATTCCCATCCCTTCCCCTTTTTTTCCCCTCCTCCTCCTCCTCAGCAGCTCCAGCTGAGCCTTGCCCTGAGCTCCCCACTTGTTTGTGCTCTAATCCAGGCTTAGGAGATGGGCTCTAGCTTAAGAGGACTGGAAAAACAAGGGTTTATTTTGGGATGGAGGAGGATGATCCTAATGCCAGTAGCAGCCTTGATTCCAAAGGCTTTCCCCTTGCTGCTTGCTTCCTCTCCTTCTGGTCCCCAAGTGTTCTCCATCCTCTGTTCCCAACACCTTTGTGTTTCCCTGCTCCTGTTTGAAAGCCAAATTTAGGCTGGGACAGGTTTGGGGCTTAGCAGAAAGAGGCAAAAGGCTTTGCTTCCATGGGGATCTGGGAAGAAAAGCCAAGAGGAAAAGGGAATTCATCCCTAAAGTGTGGGGCTGGGGGGGAGAAAGAGCTCCAAAAAACAACCTGCAAGGGAGAAATGCTTCCCCAAATGAACCCCCAAGGGGAAAAGGCTTCCCAAATTAACCCCTCAGGGGGAAATCCTCCCCAAATTAAACCTCAAGGGGAAAAAAGAGCTCCAAAAATGAATCCTCATGGGGACAAAGAGGTCAAGAAATGAATCCTCATGGGAAAATCATCCTCAAAATTAACCCCCAATGGGACAAAGAGGTCCAAAAATAAACCCCTGATGGGAAAATCGTCCCCAAATTAACCCCTAATGGGGAAAAAGAGGTCAAAAAATGAACCCTCATGGGAAAATCATCCCAAAAATTAACCCCCAAGGGAGACAAAGAGGTCCAAGAATGAATCCTCATGGGACAAAGAGGTCCAGAAATGGACCCTAGTGGGAAAATCCTCCTCCAATTAACCCCTAATGGGGAAAAAGAGGTCAAAAAATGAATCCTAATGGGACAAAGAGGTCCAGAAATGAACCCTTGATGGGAAAACTCTCCCCAAATTAACTCCCCAAGGGGAAAAAGAACAGCTCCAAGATTCAACTCCCATGGGATCAATCCCTCCAAGCTTCAACTCCCATGGCATAAACACTTCCAAACCTCTTCAAAGCCACCAGCAAGGAAGGTGGGCAAGAGGAGCACAAGGTTTGCTTGCACTCAAGGAGCTTGTGGACACCACAGGGAACATCTTTGAGGTGAGGAGCAAATCCCTGCTTCCTCCTGGCCCCAATGCTCTGTTCCATGGGGAACAAACCAGCCTGATAGAGGACAGGTGCTTGGTTAATGGAGGAGAGCTTTCTTCCCTCAGCTTGATGCCCAGAATGGACATAGTGAGGTTGGCTTGATGCTTGGATTTGATGATCTTGGGTGAGCTCAGCATTCAAATATTAATGCTGATGTCATGCTGCATGGAAAAGGGGAGCTGGAGTAGGCAATCCAGCAGAGTTCCCAGGAGGCCAAGAAGGCTAAGAGCATCCTGGCTTGGAGCAGCAGCACTAGGGCAGGGATTGTCCTCCTGGCCTGGCCACTGGGGAGGACACAGCTCCAAGCCTGGGCTCAGCTTTGGGCTCCTCACTCCCTCCCACAAGGACATGGAGGTGCTGGAGTGTGTGCAGAGAAGGGCAAGGAAGCTGGGGAAGGGTCTAGAGCACAAGTGTGCTGAGGAGCAGCTGAGGAACTGGGCTTGGTTAGGCTGGAGAAGAGGAGGCTCAGGGGAGACCTTCTCCCTCTCTGCAACTCCCTGCAAGGAGCTTGGAGCCAGGTGAGGATTGGGCTCTTCCCCCAAGGAACGAGTGATGGGACAAGAGGGAAGGGAGGTTTAGTTTGGCCTTGAGGAACAATTTCTTCCCCAAAAGGATTGTCCAAGCCTGGCCCAGGCTGCCCAGGGCAGTGATGGAGTTTCCCATCCCTGGAGAGGTTGGAAAGCCCTGGAGCTATGCTGCTGAGGGATATGGGTTAGTGGTGAGCTAGCAGTGCTGGTTTAAGGTTGGACTCCATGATCTTGAAGGTCTCTTCCAACCAAACCAATCCTTTCCTCCTGTGGTATAAAACCTGGTATCCTCCCCAGTTCCCCAGCCCAAAGTATCCTCCCCAGCATCACTTTCCCAGTCAGGAAGCTCTCTCTGGTCCCAAGCTCTCCAGCATCATCATCATCATTTCTTGGGACATGAAGGAGTTTGGTAGGGAGAGGCTTGCTGGAGGAGGCTCCCTTCCCTCCTTGGACTAACAGGAATGCTGCTGCATTCCTCCAGGGATGGACAGGAGGGGGAATGCAGCAAGCTTAGCCTAGGTGGAACCCCCTGGGCATCATCTTTCTGCTTCCACCCCCATCCCCACCACATCTCTTGATTTGCTGCTTCTTCAGGATGTTGCCCACACTTGATTAGCTTAAAAAAAACAACCCCAAACCCCCTGGTTTTGGATAGGTTAAGTTTCAAATTCCTTTAATCTCTCATTGACACTATTGTCCAGCTCAGTGGATAAGAGGCAAAGAAATCACCCAACCTCCTCCAACCTGGGCACACATGCAGCTCCCTATTCCTTATCCAGCTCTGGTGGGGGGGTTTAGCATCATTCCCCCCAGCTCTTAGCTTGGAACGGATCCCTCTGCAATCTTACTGAAAAAGGAGTGATCTCTACGTGCAACACGATGCCAGCAGGACACTAAAGCGAGGGGAGGTGATGGGGAGGAAGGGAAAGGAAGGGGAGGTGATGGGAAGGGTGGAAGGGGGTGGGACAAAGCCTTGGGCTCTTCTTCCCCATCACTGCCCCTTCTTGTAGGCGCTCTGGACGATGGCGTTTTTGAAGAGAGTCATTAGAGGAGTCTGGTTAGCTTCCGAGCTCATGAAGCCCCCGTAGCGCTTGTCCTTCAGCAAAGGAGCATGCCAGCGGAAATGGTGCATGCGGTACGAGCCACCAGCTGCCTTCTCCTCCTCTTCCTCCTCTCCTTCCTCCTCCTCTTCCTCCTCCTCCTCAGGTAGTCCTCCCCCGAGCAACAACTCCCTCCTGAACTCCAAAGGATAACTCTCAGCCGATTCTTCCTCCATCCCATTGGGATAAACCTTAATAGGTCTCCTTTTCCTTCCTACCGGTTTGCCCCAACGGAAATGCTCCATGGAGTATGAACGTTTGCCTTCCTCCCTCTCCAGCTCGCTGCTTTCCTCTTGGCCGCGATGCGAGGAAGAGGAGGAGGAAGGAGCTAGGGGTGAGGATACTAGCAGGAGGTTATCCCCTGGGTTCTCCTGGCGTTTGTGGCCCACGCTGGTGCTGCTGTTTCTGCGGCCAAACTTATTCCAGCGAAAGTGGCTCATGACATACCTGCGGATGCTCTCCGAGAGGGGCTGCAGGTGACCGTTACCAGGGAAGAAGGGAGCCTCGGCAGACAGCTCGGCTCGGCAAGCAGAGGCACAAGCCTGCAAGGAGGAGGTGGAGGAGGGTGAGTGGTGTGAGTTTTGGGGCTCAAGGGAGGATGCTGAAGTGGAGAGCGAGGTGGTAGAAGCTCCTAGAGTGGGGAGCTCCAAAAAGGGTATCTAGTCCCAAGCTGCACCCTGCAGGCAGCAGGGACATCTGCAATGAGAGCAAGGTGCTCAGAGATCCTAAACAAGCTGAGCTGGAATGGTTCCAGGGATGGGACATTCCCCAGCACTCTGGGTAACCTGGGCCAGGCTCTCCCCACCCTCAGTGCAAACAATTTCTTCTTTCTCTCTAGTCTAAATGTCTCCTGGTTTAGTCTCAAACTATCTCCCCTTGTCCTGTCCCAACAGCTCCTGCTCAAAAGTCTCTCATCACCTATCTTCTAGACCCTTGAAGTCCTGAAAGGCCACAAGAAGGTGTCCCTGGAGCCTTCTCTTCTCTAGGCTGCACAAGCCCAGCTCTCCCAGCAGAGAGCTTCCAGCCCTCCCATCCTTGCTGTGTTCTCCTGTGTCCCTGCTCCCCCAGCTCCATGTCTATGCTGTGCTGAGCACTCCAGAGCTGCCCCAGCCCTGCAGCAGAGGCACAATCCCCTTCTTCATACCCAGGTACTAACCCAGCCCTGGGTGGCTGAATTCCCAAATCCCATCATAGTAAGGCTTGGAAGGCACTTCTGGAGCTCCTCCAGTGCATCCTCTCTGCTCCAGCAGGCTCAGCCCCAGCAGCTTGCCCAGCATCCCCTCCAGTTGGAGTTGGAATCTCTCCACACAAGGACACTCCCCAAGCTCTCTGGGCAGCCACATTGATGTGGCTCAATAGAGACATCTCCATGAGCTCCTTGCTCTATCCCAGCAGCAGCTGGAGGAGGTCCATGCCCATCCCCATGCTTACCGAGATCCCTGCTTCACTGCTCAGGTCCTGACATTTGCCACTGTCCCAGCAGGAACCACTGGCACCAGTTGGATGCCAAAGCAGGAGCCCCAGCAGCACAGGCAGGATGCTCCACAGCATCCTGGTTAGGGAAGTGAAGGAGGCTTGGATCAAGCAGGAACTATAGGGTAAAAAAACAACAAGAATAAACCCTTTTTTCCCCCCCCCTCTACTACACCTTAGAAGCATGAGGAGGAGTTTACCAAGAGGGGAAACTGAGACACAGAAGAGAGAAGCAACACCTAAATCTCCCTCTGTGGCTACATCTTCATTGCTCTGCTCTCCTACAAGGAAAATCTGGACAAAGCTCCCTCTTTCCCTCTTCCTTTCACCTTCTGAAGCTAAGGAGATCCCTGCAGAGCCCAGGTCTTCTGTCACTGCTGCTGGAGGTGACAAGCAGTGTCAGAGAGGATTGCTGCTGCCTCCTCACAACCTCCTCAAGATGAGTTGATGCTGTCAGGGAGCTACGTCAGCCTTCATCCTCTGCTAACCACTTGTGGCTTGCCAGAAGATTCCTCTCCCAAAAGGATGAGCTCCCTCCCTCCCTCCCTCCCAATGTGGCCTGGGATGCCCTCTGAGTGGCTGCAGAGCTCCTGCCTGGTGGGAGACATGACTGGAAGTCAGCTTAGATTGGGATTAGAAGAGTCAGCTGTGGCTCTGTGATATGAAATAGGAGCAGGGAAGGGTTTAGGAGGGGAAGATGATCTCCAAAAGTCATCTAGTCCATCTTTCCAGCTCTTTCCCAAGCAGCCTTATTGATCCTCAGCATGACCTCAGGTGTCCTAGCTTCCCCCAGGCTGTGAGAGCTCTACAGAAGGAAACTTTCCTCCATCCCACAGGGAAGAAAACCCTCATTCCCCCCCCCCCTCAAATTGGTGGCTGGAAGGGAGAGGTCACCTTTCCCTCTGGAGCCAGGCTGGAGAGGGATTTGCTTCAGCAGAGGGGAAAAAAACAATCCTGCTGGCTACCAGAGCAAAGAGCAAGGTAGAAAGGGAGAGAAAAGAGATCAAGATTGAAAGAGAAAGTGGGGATCTACTTTCCACCCCAATTTGTAGCTATCTCTGCCCAGGATCCCCTCCCAGGATAGCAGCATCCTCTATCACCAAACTCCAAGCCCAACCTGGCAATCAATGGAGCCAAGAGAGAACTAAGCTGGGAAAAGAGGGAGAGAAGGAGCTTTGCTTGCCCATCCAACATCTCCTGGTGCCACCATCTATCCAACCCTCTCATTTTTACCCCAAAGCAAGCCCAAAACACTTTGGGAAGAGGAGGAAGAGGAAAAGGAGGAGAAGCTTACCTGTGGTCGAGGGGTGGGATCCTCAGCACTGCTTGCTCACCTCCTCCTTCCTCTTCTCCTGCTGAGCTTCTGCCACTTGCCTGCTGGTTCCCTGGTGGCTTTTATAGCCTAGTGAGATGCATCTGCTGGAGGGAGGGGGGGGAGGAAAAAAAGGAGGGACCAGAAGGACCATTCCAGGTCCTGGAACAAAAGGACAAGCTGATGAGGTGTTCGCCTGCCAGGGATTAGCATCTCCTGGCAAAGTTTTTCCCCCTAATTGTTTTTTGGGAGCTTAAGGAGGGAGGAGTTGGGTGGGAAAAGATCTTCCAGCAGCTATCAAGCTGGCTGGATTTGGTGTGGCTTGGTTCATCCTGTCACAGCAGAACCTAGAGCATCTTTCATCCCTTCGGTTCTGGCGTGGGAGCTAAGGATTTGGGGATGGCTTCCTGCAGGATCAAAAGGGATTTGGGCTCAAAGGAAAACTCTCAAGGCAGCAAAAAGCTCCTCAAGCTTGGAGAAGGATAGGGAGGTCTGCCTGGTAGGGCAGGGGGGAAAAAGCAGCACGAGAGAGTTTTCCAGCCTGGAAGTAGCTTTTCCCAGAGGTAGCAATTCCTAGCTTGGAAGTGCTTTTTTTTTTTCTAGCCTGGAATTGGATTTTCCAGCTTGGAATTGGCTTTTCCAGAGCATGAACAAGATGGATGTGGCTTGCCTAGCTCACTGCACCCATCAAACCTCAAGCTGTCCACTCTGAACTCGAGCTGGAGGAGCAGCTTTGGGCTGCAGACACTCTTCCCCATGGCACAACAGCCCAAATCCCAGCAGGATTCATCAGGATTGCCTTTAGTTACTGTCTAGGGAAAAGCAGGAGCTCCTTCCTGCACCTTGGCCATGGAGGGATGCTCCTTGGAAAGGAGCTGAGGGGTGATGGAGAGAAGCAGGAGAAAGGAGGAGAAGGAGGAGAAGGAGAAAGAAGCAGGAGGAGGAGGAGGAGAGGGAGAGAGAAGGGGGAGAAGGAAGAGGAGGACAGAGGAGAAAGAGGAGGAGGAGGAGAAAGAGAAGCAGGAGAAGAGAAAGAGAAGGAGAGAAAAAGAAAGAAGAAAGAAGCAGGAGATGAGTTGTCCTTCAGCTCAGATGCACCTGAGCACCCCAGGGCTGGCTGAAAGCCTCCAAAAGAGGATACCTCCAGCAGCAAAACAGCAGAGGTTGAAGGGATAACCTCTGGAGCCTTCCAGCTTGCTTCACACCTCCTGCAGCCCTGTGTTCCTCCTCAGCTCCATCCCCAAAGCCATCCCTCATCTCCCTGCAGTGACCACGTCAGCTCCCTCAGTTCTCCCCTTGCCCATCTGCATGATTGAAGCCTGTCAGGGGGAAGCTATTCTGAGAAGCTTTATAGCCCAAACTGGAGCTATGATTGCCACTTTAAAGGCTCTTCCATCTTCATCAGGCCAAGCTGAGCTTTTGATGGTGATCAAGAAACCTATTTAGGAAACCTCCTTGAGTGGAGAAGAAGCTGCAGGTGAAGGGATGAGAGGAAGCAGTGCCTTCAGACATCCTTGTGTCCTGCTTTGTGTCCCTCAACTGCCCAAGCATCCCACAGCCCTCAGCTTCAGTAGAGCACTGAGGGTCAGGCCCTGAAGCTTTCACCCCAAATTTAACCCTTGGGGGTCTCCTCCCTAAGCCCCAATCAAGGCAGGTGCTTGATGAAGCTCTTTAGCACCTAATTAACAGCAAGGAGAAAAGGGAAGAGGTTTGGCTCTCTCCCTTCCCTGAAGGTTTGAGCAGCTGAGCTATTTGGGCTGGTGGAGTGGGAACTTTGCTGCTGCAAGACTCTGTCTGTTGTGCCTTCTATCTCCAGCCAAGAGCTCCTGACTCCAGGATCCAGCCCTGGAGTCTGATTCCTGTGTGCTGCTGAGTCCTTCTGCCCCAGGAGCAGTGGTGATGGTGAGGGACTTGCCATCAAGGTGAGGTTGGGGTTGGGGAAGTCAGTATCTCCATTCCTGCTTCCAGGATCTCCCAGGGGTGGTGGTACCCAAGCATCTCCAGAGGATGAAGGAGTGTTACTTCCATAAACTGCTGGGATGTGGCCAGCAGCACTAGGGCAGGGATTGTCCTCCTGGCTTGGGCACTAGGGAGGACACAGCTCCAAGCCTGGGCTCAGCTTTGGGCTCCTCACTCACTCCCACAAGGACATGGAGGTGCTGGAGTGTGTGCAGAGAAGGGCAAGGAAGCTGGGGAAGGGTCTAGAGCACAAGTGTGCTGAGGAGCAGCTGAGGAACTGGGCTTGGTTAGGCTGGAGAAGAGGAGGCTCAGGGGAGACCTTCTCACTCTCTGCAACTCCCTGCAAGGAGCTTGGAGCCAGGTGAGGCTTGGGCTCTTCTCCCAAGGAACAAGAGGAAACAGCCTCAAGTTGCCCCAGGAGAGGTTTAGTTTGGCCATGAGGAACAATTTCTTGCTGGCAAGGGTTGTCCAGGCCTGTCCCAGGCTGCCCAGGGCAGTGCTGGAGTCTCCATCCCTGGAGGGGTTGGAAATCCCTGGAGCTGTGCTGCTGAGGAACATGGCTTAGTGTTTTCCTCTTGTCCTATGAGATCTTGTGGCTTCACCATGACTTTGTCCCCATCAGAGCTACCCCCTCAGGCCATGCAGCCCTTTCCTGGCAGGCTTGAGGTGTCCATGGGTGAACAGGCTGCCTGATTTCCGTTTTAATTTGGAGAAGAGCTCACACTTGGGTGTGAATGAGCTGCAGGGGCCAGGTGTGAATGTCACAACTGTGCTCAAATCCCATGGGATGTGGGGTAGTCATCTCTCCAGGTGCTAAACACCAACGTCATGGGGACTGAGAGGTGCTCTGGGGCTGGCAAAACACCTTGAGGTGGCTACCAAGCTCCTGCTGGCCCAGCTCTTGGGTGCCAAGCCCATCAAGGACACTTAGATCCCAGCAGAGTGGAGTAATCCACACCTGTGACTCTGGAAAGAGTTGGCCTGGAGCAGAGCAGAGGCAGAGGGGAGCTGCTCCATGCTGAGCAAGAGCTGAAGGGTGCAGGGGGCAAGAGGCTGGGGCCACACTCTGCTCAGGGGTGCCCAGGGCCAGCCCAAGGGGCAATGGGCACACACTGGAAGGCAGCAGGAGCAAGTTGTTTGGGCTGAGGCTGCAGAGCCCTGGCCCAGGCTGCCCAGAGAGCTTGGGGAGTCTCCTGGGGTGCAGAGATTGCAAGGGCAGCTGGAGGGGATGCTGGGCAAGCTGCTGGGGCTGAGCCTGCTGGAGCAGGAGGGATGCACTGGATGATCTCCAGAGGTTCCTTCTCATCCCTATCATGCTGGGATTCTGTAATCATAGAACTGCTTGGCTTCCAAAACCACTTGTAGGAGAGGAGGAGGAGGCAGAAGCAAGCTGCCTGGAGCTGCTTGGAGCTGCCAGGAGGTTGCCAGTGGGGCACAAAGTCTTGTAGCTGCCCAGAGAGCTTGGGGAGTCTCCTTGTGTGGAGAGATTCCAACCCTAGCTGGAGGGGATGCTGGGCAAGCTGCTGGGGCTGAGCCTGCTGGAGCAGGAGGGATGCACTGGATGATCTCCACAGGTCCTTTCCAACCTCTACCATGCTGGGATTCAGTTCCTCTGGCTCATTGGTGGCTAGTGAGGCAGGAAACATCAGCTCCAAGGTTTGCCTAGCTGAAGCCAGGCACACCAACAAACCCCAAGCACTCAACCTTGAACCTCTCAGAGCTTTTTCCCCCTCTATTAACATCACCCATGCTCTCCCCCTCTTCCCTCCTCCTTCTCCTCCTCTTCTTCCTACCCAAACAGCTCCCACAACAACTCCACCATCAACAGGCAAGCAGAAGAAAAATGGCCAGGGCCTTTGTTTCTCTGGAGAGGAGCATTTTTCCAGGGTTTTCCCTTTGTGATGGGGAGATGTTACAGCCTTGAGCATCAAGGACCAGATGTACCTTCACCTCCTCTCAGCTCTTCGCCTCTGACGCCAATGGAGCTGCATGAAGGGTTGAGGTGGTTGAGATGCTTGGCTTGTGCTTCTCTTGCTTTTTTTCCCCCTCTTGTTTCCAAGAAGAATGAAAGAGGAGGGACCTGCAGGATGGGGAGGTTTGCTCCATTTAGGAGCCCAAACCTTGATGGGGGTAGAGTACCTCCTAAGTGGTCAGACAAAAGAGGTTGGTTGTAGCTGGAGGTCTAGTCCTCTTCCACCTCTAGCAGGAGCCATGAAAAAGCAAAGGGGCAGAGCTCTGTGAAAAGAGAAGGATAATGGATTCTTCCATTATGGAAGAGCTCATTCAAGCTTTAGCCACTCGTGGGCAATCAAGGATTGAGTTGGTCTGCAGCTAATTGTGTTGGAGGAGCTCTTGAAAGAGAGATGGGTGCCTTGGGCTCCTGTGACCTCCCCTCCCTCCTCTCTCCATCCCAGCTCCCACAAAAAGCTGGCTGAGGGCTGCAATTCATCCCAGCAGCATTTTGGGGAGGGGGTGCTTTTCTTCTCTCTGCAGCTCACAACAAACCTGCAAGGGAATTATCTCTATCTGGCTAGAAGAGCAATTCTTATGGGGGTTGCTGTGGGGGTTTTGTTGGCATGCAGCACTGCAAGAGCTTCAGCTCCATCCCATCCAGATGGACCATCACACCTCCCTTTTCCATACAATGACCTTCATCTGGCTCTCCCCACTCCTCTTTGCCCATGGTGTGTCCCTTCACCCAGCACTTCTCTTGCTGTCCCTCACTGCAGAGCTTGGGGAGCTGAGCTCAGGCTCCTTCTCCCCATCACTGTCCAGCCTGGCAGCTGCAAGCATTTCCAAGCAGCTCCTAGCAGCTCCANAGGGGGTGCTTTTCTTCTCTCTGCAGCTCACAACAAACCTGCAAGGGAATTATCTCTATCTGGCTAGAAGAGCAATTCTTATGGGGGTTGCTGTGGGGGTTTTGTTGGCATGCAGCACTGCAAGAGCTTCAGCTCCATCCCATCCAGATGGACCATCACACCTCCCTTTTCCATACAATGACCTTCATCTGGTTCTCCCCACTCCTCTTTGCCCATGGTGTGTCCCTTCACCCAGCACTTCTCTTGCTGTCCCTCACTGCAGAGCTTGGGGAGCTGAGCTCAGGCTCCTTCTCCCCATCACTGTCCAGCCTGGCAGCTGCAAGCATTTCCAAGCAGCTCCTAGCAGCTCCAAGCATCATCAAGCAGCATCAAGCATGTCCTGGCAGCTCCTGGCACGTCCTGGCAGCTCCTGGCACGTCCTGGCAGCTCCTGGCACGTCCTGGCATGTCCTGGCACGTCCTGGCA
>VWZO01019343.1:0-35786 GCA_013396975.1 Bucco capensis | reverse complement strand
TCCTTGGTAGAATTGGCCAGGTTAAGTTCAAACTGAGCTTTTGCATCTCTAATTCTCTTTCTACAAAACCTTATAGCATCCTTAAACATCTGTTGATTCACCTGTCCCTTTTTCCAAAGTTGATCCATTCTTTTCTTTTCCCTGAGTTCTTTCCAAAGTTCCTTGCTTACCCAGGCTGCTCTTCTTCCCCGACGGCTCATTTTTCGGCACACAGGGATGGCCTGCTCCTGTGCCTTCATCAATTCATTCTTCAAGTAAGCCCAGCCTTCCTGGGCCCCTTTGCCCCTGAGGCCTTCTCCCCAAGGGACTCTCTGAATTAGTGTCCTCAATAGTCCAAAGTCAGCCCTCCGCAAGTCCAAGGTTGAGGTCTTGCTGATAGCTCTCCTAGCTACACCAACTATTGAAAATCCTCTCCTATCATGGTCGCTATGCCCCAGACGACCTCCTACCACCACATCTTCCACCAGCCCTGCCCTGTTTGTAAACAGAAGATCTAGAGGAGCTGTTGTTTAATCCAAACTGAGTGCTGAGGTCACTATCTGATGGGGTTATTCAATCACATTTGGATAAAAATACCTAGGGAAATACCTTTAGTCTACAAGATGATCAGATGAGGACAGAAAAATATTATGATAAAAAGAAGTAAAGACACTGGGAACTATGCAGTCTTTGTAAAAAAAGCATCCATATCCAAAAACTAGGCAAAGATGAGTTTGCAGATTATGTGAATTTTGCCATCTCTCCAAATTGTGATTAACTATAGACTTGTATTGTGCTTGTGTCACGCAGAATCCTTTCTGCCAAGGAGGAGCACATTGACGCATCACCTTCACTTCTCTTCCAAAAAGTTCTCCTGAGACCAGTTATCCCTCAAAGGTGTCTTGGTGAGCACACAGCAGACAAATACGTATCCTACTGCTGGCCCAAGTGATAGTTTGGAAATGATGTTTTCTTATATTGTAGACTGAAATAGGGATCTTTACCAGACTCATATTTGAAAATAGATTGTTTTGTTACTGTCCAGGAGTAAATAAATTAGTTTATTCCAGATGAATAAAAGCTTTAACAGTTGTTATATAATAAAAAACACATTTGATAAAATTCATAAGGAACAAAGACACAAGGTGCCCACATTATCTTAGCAGTCAGGTAATACAGGAGCTATTCCACAAAAATGTCTATTACCTAGAACACACTTCTTTTTTTCTTAAGTTGAACTCCTCCTTATGATTGAGTTTCAGAGACAGGGACATCTTTGAAGAAAGGTTTGTGACTTACAACTGCACATATATGTGTTTTCTGAGGACTGGCAAAGAACAGATGGCCTCAAAGCATAAAGATGAGTGGGAAGTGGGAGAAACAAGGCTGTTTTTATTACCATTCAAAGGAAGTAGAACTGCCTCTCAACCTCCTCACTCCAGTGCTGCTTTTTGATTCCTACAGATTTCAATTCCATATATGAAAGGCAGTATTTTGAAACACAAGCAAAGCCATTCTGCATTTTCACCTCGCTGTACAAATTTAATCAATAATCATAAGAGCAAGCTGCTTCTGGACAGTATGAAAGTAGTTGTACAAACTATACAGAGGTAGGTGAATAGTCATTTCTTTGATTCACTGCCAATCCAAAGAAAACCTGAAACAAAAGCAAACAAACAAAATCTTTGCTTTTTCAACAGAACCTCACAAACATTTAAAAATATCTTTTCCTAATATATAAAATTTTGGGTTGAATGGAATATTTAAGGCTGTTAGATACAAACTAAATTAGGGATGGGTTGGGATAGTAGGTGGCCCACTCATGATATGGAGGGTCCAAGTTCAGATCCCAACCACCCATCCAAAGGGACATAAGCCTTTAAGGATCAAGCCTGGGGATCTTCCACACCATATACAATTTAAAAGACAACTATCCAGACCACTATTCTGAGAAGTCTGGGTGAGGGGTTCAGACCAGCCTCATAGAGAGGAAACTGACTCCCTGCCAGAAATTTATTTATTACTATTTATTTCCCTGGCAGAAATAAATCACTGTCATGTCCTGTGAAGAATCACGACTACAGGTCTGAAATTTTCCTTTTCTTCACCCAAAATGATTAAATTTGTAACAGGTCACTCCCCAGTCACCCAACAACTGAAGCTGCATTTGGGAGGCATGCTTACTGTTTTGTAAAAGCAAGTCTGTCATCCTGTGGACCATGTCGTTCTTGCTGTTCCTCCTTTCCCCCTCCCAAAGGGCTGACTGAGAAGTTGGCTTGTCTTTCCCCCCATCCCCCTCAGCTAGATTAAAACAGATGGCAGAGGGACATGAAATAAAGAGCAAATACAGACGAGTGGTTTTCTAAAAGGAGACAAAAAAAATCACTCAACTCCAACATTAGAAGCAGCAAGGAATGCATAATTACTTTGTGAACATCATTCTTTCATACAAGCAAATGCAGCAGTTGCTTACAGATATGATGACAATACAAGTGGAAATTATAAATAACTCCAGTTAATGGAGAGTAAAATGGCAAAACCTAAATAGCTTTTGAGATATTCCAGCCTCCAGGCAGGCTTGACAAGCAGCATAGGACTACACTGCAGTTCAACAGGTACAAGTAGAGAATATGGCAAAATCATCAAGGAGTGCATCACAGACTAACCCCACCTTTGTAGTATCCCTGCTTCCCAGGAAGGTTTTGCTGAGCACTCTGCTCATGATTATCCGAGTTTAAAGCTAGCTCAAGTGGTACCTCCCCAGGAACTGCTGTGACAACTTTGAAATTCAGGAGGCAAGGACCTGCCCCCTCACTGTGACAGAGGTGTGGGAATCCCTGTTATGTGAGGTTGTCACATTTGGTTTTGAAAAAACTGGTATTTTGCAGACTGAAAAACTTGGTCGTCGTGGCTAGGCTTCGCGAACGAAGATCCAGGGAGGGCTCCACCCATGCTCCTCCTCAGCGCCTTTTCCAAGCGCGCTGATAAAAAGAGGATAGCGGATAGCACCCTCGAGCCTGCACAAGGGATTTTTTTTAGGTGAGACACAGCATGTGCAGAGCTGGACCCACCCTTTAGTCCTAAGGTTCATCTGCCAGGGCCTAGCAAGCTTGGACGCTGGCAGCCAAGTCCTTAGGACAGAGGTTTAACCTCTTAGCTGGAAGGCCTTCCAGGGCTAAAGGAGCTCCATCTGCCCGGGTTTGGAATCAGAGTTGTCCCTCTCCTAGGATGACTGCCAGAAGGCTAATGAGCTCATCCTACCCATACAAGGATTATAGGAACATGGGTATCACTCCCTACACTTTCCCGTGGGCAATGAGTTTAATGCTCCCTCTGCTGTCGGCACAGTTATGGCACCAGGGGCCACAGGAGACCACAAGGGATTGTCAGACTGTGCCTGGGACTGCTTGGTAATGCTCATGAAATAACAAAGCAAGGACCAAAGCCTCCTGGTGGAAGATGTGTCAAAGTAGTCACAGACAGCATGCTGCAATTCACACAGAATCAGTAGGAAATATGAAGTTGAGTTGATTACACCAGGGAATAAAGGAAACAACCAGTGAGATGATGACAGGAGCTCTTTCAGTGTTTCACTCTGCCCTTTTGCCAGAGGTTACTGCCTTTGCTCTGGTTCTGACGGAGTTGGTTCTTGCCTCTTTTTTGCTAGCATCCAGTGGCTGAGGGCAAGTTTACCTTCCCCAGCATCTTGAGCAATCTCTTAGACTTTGCTTTTCAGCTGCTTCATGGAAGCACTACCTCCCTCCTCTTGATTTCATTCAAGGAGCAATAACATGACAGAGAAGATATATGGGGTAGACCCTTTCAAGGCTAAGTCTCTCAGACTTTGTGATTTTAGCCAATTGGGATTATTTCTGTTGGCTGAAAGACTTTAAGGAGACATCCAGAAAATTGAAGCAAGCATTATCTTTGTTGCGCTCAACACGAAACATACTGCAGCATATCAGTATGCTTTGCCAACATAAGGACTCTTATACTATAACATGGCTAAGAATAGCATCAAATGCAGGTTTACTATACAACTTCTATGCTTTGCATCAAAGGCACAGAAATGGACTTTTTTCGGCCATTCTGTAAGAAATCACAGCACCTTTTCTCAGGAAATAAATGAATTTGTTCATCTCTGAGCTGGAGGCACCTATTCTCTAGGACTCTCAGATTTGTTTCTTTCATGTGTTATATTGGTATTCCAGGCACACTGCAAAGCCTGTTTACTTGTGCTTCTCCTGAGGAGTGCTTGGGAGACAGAACTCCATACTATCTTTAGTTTATATTAGTTCAATTGATTTTTCTGTGCTTTTCAGCTATTTGTGGTCTGTGTTTCTAGAAATGGGTCTGTTGTGACCTTCTGTAAGTGGAAATTCTAAATAACTCCAGTTAATGGAGAGTAAAACAGCAAAACCTAAACAGCTTTTGAGATATTCCTCCAACTTATCAATACATTTCCAGTCTATAATGTGCTCAGTCCCATGGATTGAGATAGTACCATCCAAAACAGGGATCTAAGGCATTACTTCAGTATGCATATACAAATACTTGATGACAGATTAAGAATTGGAAATATAAAATAATATAAAACAATATAAAATAATCCTACCTCCTAGTTAAGTAGCAGATACAGAAGGGAGAAAAAAAGCAAATACTACACCCATAGTTTTAGGCATGCAGAAATGCAGACTGGATAAGGAAACCTGGCAACTTCATGGTTTCCACTTCACACTTCAAACTGCTGACAGACACTTACTTTGCATTCCAGGAATGGCAGGTTTGCAGCAGCTGCCTTCAGCTGACAAGCAACTTCTTTTACAAATCTGACAGTCACCCCCACTGTGTCCCAGAGGATGCACTGTAGTTTCAGGAGCCTTAGAGTTATTGGAAGTAAGAATTAAAGGACAGGGCACTTAAGAATCAAGTGAAAGTGACCCTATCCTCTTGTTCATCTGTTGGGACACTAGGGTTCAGGCTCAGAGCACACATCCTCTATCAGATCCAAGTACAAGCTCACCCTTCTCAAACAGGTATGTATAATCCTACAGAGTACAATTTCCCTTTACTCATATTTAATATGATGGATCATGACTAAGCTAGTTGTCATTAGTACATCACATGGTGGTATCTAAAGATGTAAGTGAACTCAAGAAGGGTCTTTACAAGTTCATTATTACTGGTTTCAGAAGCAATTTTAGCTCCCAAGCAAGGGTGCTATTTATAACTATTTTATCTTTCTATGGTTATTTTAATCCTATCTCCAGTAAGAATCTGGTTAGCCTGTACAGGAACAGGTGATAAAAACAGGATAGCTGAAAACAAGTACAGTCTTTTGTTTCATCAGGAAAAGAAGATTGTAAGGATCTATTTCCACTAGAGTAAGAAAGCTGGGCCTTTTTAACTAGCTTACAGATTAGTTAAGCCAGTAGAGCAAGGGGTCCTGCTAGCAGGTAAAATACCTCATCATTTCAAAGCCAACTGAAGTCTGTTTGAGTGAGAGACATGGGCAGGATCTATATGCACCCCTGGCACAATTTTGTGCCCTGCAAGTGCAGCCAGCCAATGAGGAAGTTGAATCATCTGGCTTGGAGGCATTCCCAAGATTAAGGAAGCCCAAGCCCAGCATCCAAACATCTTCTATCAGAAAAAAGAGAAGAGTCATTGTTATAGGTGAGACTGCTCTTTGAGAGGTCCTGGAGAATGGGAGAGGTGCCTGAGGACTGGAGGAAGGCCAATGTTATCCCAATCTTCAAAAAGGGCAAGTAGNAACTTAATGCAATTTAACAAGGGTTAATTCATGCTACCAAAAGAAGTCAATAAAAATATTCGAAGCTGGGTAGCAGGGAAGTACTCCTGTAGCTGTTTTACCGAGAATTAACTCAAACGCTTTAATTTGCTCAAAAATTGATAGACTGCAGAGGGGCAGAAGCCAGCTCTGCTTCATCCTAATCCAGTGGACTGTTCACAGGTTCATCCTTCATACTCCTAAAAGTGGTTCGGTTGCTTGCTGGGAACAGAAGCCAGTGATGGCCATTGATTGAACTGGATTCAACTTAGCAAGAGAAAATCCAGAATTAGTTCACTCTGAAAGTGATCAGAAGAGTGAAGCAGCAGTCCTTAAATGCTGCCAAGGTTTCAACTCCTCATATTTATAAAAAAAAATCTTTTCATCTAATGATTACTCAATAACTTTGAGCAAATTCCCACCACAGTTATCAGAGGATCCCCACCCCACTTGGACAGGAAATCCACCAAACATTGTGACTGGCAGTCCGAGGCACAGCCCTCCTACTGGCTCTGTAACCTCAAAGAGAGCCACTACCTTGAAGTGCAGATCTTATCACCATACTGCCATCTCCCTTGGATGGAGCGACACACTTTTGTCCCATGAGGACCACCCTGGACACCTCCTGCCAGGGCTATGAGGGCAACAGCAGAGGGGTTTAATACTTCACATAAGAACAGGAGGGCACATGTCCAGATGGGTGCCATTAAAGAACAGGTTATGTCCCACAAACAGAAGACTTCAGCACAAGTATCTAACAGCAGGACACTAAAAACTCAATGTGGCAGTCTTCAATATTGCTGCATTTCTGTGCTAGCAAAATCTGAGCATATCAGTTGATAATCTTAAAATGACACAGAGAAGCATAATAACTGCACATGGTAAGTAAGCAGGTTTCTGCCACAGTGCTTATAAAGAGCCTCCAAATCACTGCAGAACTAATGAAACTTACTCCTACAGACCAGTTTTGTGAACCATCCATGCTATCTTCCATACTTCATGGTCTCAAACTGAATAATCATTCAAAAGCTATTAATCAACTTCCATTATCTCTAAATTCCTTTTTGCTTGCTTGCAATAAAGGACTAATATCTAAAGAGTTAGAAATTTATGTAATGAGTAACAGTTCTAAAATATTATCAACTTCTGGATATCAACAGAAGTCTTAGTTTTTCCCAATGAAATTTTTTCCTATGTATTTATACAAGCTCCAGAAAGATGTTGAACATTCACTAGATAATTCTATATATGCCTACTCTTTCTCTGGAAGGCAGCCAGCTATAGACAACAATATTTTTAAACTAGCAATTCTTGCAGATTCAGAAGATTTTAAGGTGACACTGACATAATGAGAGATCTATTTTTATGCCTGTGAAGCATATTTCAAGTTCAGAAAGAGAGGGACACAGACAGAGAAAGCATATACATGCTGTAATCAGCACAGGTACAGAACAAGATTCTGCTCAGCATCTGTAAATATCACCATGTAAAATGCATTTCCTTTCCTTGTTCTCCCATACAATTAAATGTTGGTCAAGCAACGCTAAAAACCTTTTTGAGTTGGTCAACAGCATATTAAGCATTGCCCAGGTTAGAATATCAAACCAAATTAGTGAGCTGGGTCCAAGGTTATAAACAGTATATGAGATTCTTTTTCAGCCACTCCAGCATAATATCAGAAAGCTTTAGTTATGTTAATGAGACCCTTTTTTCCTAAGAAAAATTTTTCACTTATTTCACGTATTTCCCTACATGTGGCATGTGTGGCATCAAGTGCCACTCAAGTGCAACTCACTCACTACACTTCAAAACTCAAAAATCTCACTTAGGAATTCATCAGGTAGATCTTACACACACAAGAAACTGCAGGTCAAAACTTGCAAGGGTATGAAATCTGATCCTGTTACCATGAGTTGCAAGCTCTAGCCTAAAAAGCCAGAAACTCCTAAGTCAGTTGTAGTCTGTCGAGTGCTCAGAAACCTTCTTGGAAAGAAAGTAGAGTGCACATCCCCAGAATATAATCAAGAATTTATTTCATCAATATTTCTCTTTTTGCTTTTTTTTGCTTCCTGCAGAGCCATAAATGGAATTCTACCATTTCCATAGAAAGAGTCATTAGTAGAACAACTAGCATCCAAGTTTTCTGCAGTTTTCTTCAGCAGCTACCATAGCAAAACTTGAGGAAAAGTAATGATGTTCTCATGACTCTAATCTACATATAATATTTCAGCTAGTCAATAAGTCAACCAACTGAAGATTTAAAATCTATTCAGCTTGATAAGGATGGAAGAGGCCCTGGTGGCCTATACAACATGCATACGGTTAAGGTACTGCCACCTACTTCATGGCATCTAACCATGTTTTTACTTTTCCAACAGGTAACTGCTACTGATAAAGATCATCTTTAAAAGCAAACATGGATTTAATAAACTCAACTGAACAGAATGGTACATCAGAAGAACTATTCAAATGGGTGACATCCAAGATTCTAATTTCCATTACTCTCTCTCTGCTTGCACTGATGACAACAGCCATCAATTCTCTCGTGATGACTGCAATAATTGTGACAAGAAAGCTCCACCACCCTGCCAACTATCTAATCTGTTCTCTTGCAGTGACTGATTTCCTTGTGGCAGTCCTAGTGATGCCCTTCAGCATCCTCTACATTCTAAAGGAGACCTGGATCATGGGGCAAATTGTGTGTGACATTTGGCTGAGCGTGGACATTACGTGCTGCACATGTTCCATCTTGCATCTGTCTGCCATTGCTTTGGATCGGTACAGAGCAATAACAGATGCTGTGGAATATGCACAGAAAAGGACACCTAAGCATGCTGGCATCATGATTGCAGTGGTATGGATCATATCCATTTTCATCTCCATGCCACCTTTGTTTTGGCGGCACCAGACGACCAGCAGGGATGACGAATGTATCATCAAACATGACCATATTGTTTTCACCATTTACTCTACATTTGGCGCCTTCTATATCCCTCTGGCATTGATTCTGATCCTTTACTACAAGATATACAAGGCAGCAAAGACATTTCACAGAAGAAGCATCAGCCGGATCGTAAGGGAGGAGATGGACGGACAAGTCCTTTTGGATGCAGGAGAAAGAAGCACCAAATCAGCTTCAATGCCAAGTACAGTGGAGAAGACTTCAGATGCCCCAGTGAACTGTGATAAAATCAGCAACACTGTACGAAGCCCCAAGTCTGAATCTAAGCAAGAGAAGTCCTGGAAAAAACAGAGAATATCTAGCACAAGAGAGCGAAAGGCAGCAACTACACTGGGTCTGATTTTGGGGGCATTTGTGATCTGCTGGCTCCCTTTTTTTGTAAAAGAAGTAGTTGTTAATACCTGTGAAAGATGTCACATCTCAGAAGACATCTCTAATTTCCTAGCATGGCTGGGATATATAAATTCCCTAATTAACCCTCTAATCTACACAATCTTTAATGAAGATTTCAAGAAAGCTTTCCAGAAGCTTGTGCAGTGTAGGCAATATCTTTAAGATCTTTTGTTCATGTAAGGGGAACATACTCATTGTTTTTTAACCTGTATAAATTCATATAACTGAAATGATACTGTTGTATTCAAGGAAAAGCACCAAGACTCTTCATTTACATTAAGACTTTTTTATATCGTTATTAGTGGGAGCATAAACTACCCAAGTTTTAAAAAGATGGATCTTCTGGGATTAGTTCTGCTCTGGAAAAGAGGTAGCATATCGTGCCTCTGATCCAGCTGGTATTTGCACAGCTGTCTAGCTTGAAGCATAAGGTATTACCTTAAATATGATGGAAATACATACTTGAAGTAGACAAAGAAACAAAATTTTTTAAAAAAGTAACTTTTAGTCATCAAGGAAATTTTCAAACAACATACAGGTTTTAAACCCAAATTGCAAGAAGACAGAAAATACACCTTGGAATTAAGACATGATTTTGTTAGTTTGGCATAGGCCTGCAGCATAAAGCCAAGCCATTTCCAGAGAAAGGTAGTAGCTTTAAACATATCTAGCATCATCCTATGTTGAGTAGCTGAGTGCAGCTGCATCCCTGCCCTCTCCCATAGATGAAGCACTTCACTGTATTTCACCCTCACAGCACTCCAGCAGCAGGCAAGGTGCTTTCATGGGTTACCACAGTATCACAGTATGTCAGGGGTTGGAAGGGACCTAGAAAGATCATCTAGTCCAACTCCCCTGCCAGAGCAGGATCACCTAGACCAGCTCACACAGCAATGTGTCCAGGGGCTCTTGAATGCCTCCAGAGAAGGAGACTCCACAGCCTCCTGGGCAGCCTGTTCCAGTGCTCCGTCACCCTTACTGTAAAGAAGTTCCTCCTCATGTTGATATTAAACCTCCGGTGGTCCAACTTGCTCCCATTCCCTCTTGTCCTAACATTTCATAGAAAGCCAGCATTGTGTGTCTTCTGCCATTGCACACCCACAACAGATGTGAGCATATGCCCAAGAAAAACAGCCAAACAGAGTACCTCCATTGAGCTGGGTACCCAAAGTGCCTGATGCTCTGAGACATCACTTCAGCAGGGACTAGGAAGGGTCAGCTCATAAAGAGCAGCTGATCCTCCTTACGGAGATATTAGAAGGGATTGAAACATGAGACACTCCTCTTTTCATGTTCTCATCCCTACCTCACACACTTGGTCAGGCATGGTCCCTGTGACTTTCAGCACCAAACCCAGCCACACAGTTTATGCCAGGGCTCCCAGAGCATTGCTGGTGGTGGGTGGCTTACTGAGGTTTGATTGAGACCCACCTCATGAAGAACATGGTCTGACGGCTCTGGCTCAGCAAGTTCAACCCTCCAACTCCAGAAGCACAGTGTCCCCTGAGTCTTTTTTCAACTGCCTCAGGCACTAGGGCTGTGCATCCTCTTTCCAAGCACGTGAGAAAGCAGAGACTGAGCATAATGCTGACAGTGTGGCTCATTAGAAAAAGTTGTGTGGCAGCTTCTCCAGTAAGTGCAGGAAGAGTGACCTTGGTATGACCTGGGCAGGAGATCCTGTGAGATGTTTACTGGCTGGCATCTCTAAACCCCTCCTTATCCTCGAGCATCTAATCAATGTCCCCTGTCCTCATAGAGCTAAAAGGACCCAGTAGGCACTCCAGCCAGCCCTTGACAGCTGTTTTCTTTCAAAGATAACCACAATGAACAAATCCCTTTGTTGGCTGCTTTCTAAAAGCCTCAAAGACAGCACCTTGCTCAGTCTTGATTTACAGGCTCTAGATGCTAAGCCACAGTGCTAAGGAATGCAAGAACAGTCCTTGCCTCAAAGCCAGCACAAATGTGCTGACAGCTCAGGGTACTAGTAGAGCAATGAGCATTTACCCCTGAGTGCAGATGAGTTGCTAAGAGGCATATCAGAACACAGGAATAGGTTCTGCACTTTTCAGGACAAACAGATTCTGGCTGTTTCATTAAGACCCCAGTTTTGAATTCATTGATAGCCATTCAGTGCTCTCTAGCAGTAACTTGAGGCTCCTTACAGGAACTACAAACGCCACTGTCAGCAGCAGTAGTCTCTTGAAAAGATGCTCTGCTTTGGCATCAGTTTAGGGTCATCACAAAGAAGCTGAAACATGAGATCATTATGCAAACCCTTAGTTTGGGTAAGGAATCATAAGACTTTACAGTTGTTCATCCAAGAGAATTCCAGCAGTTTGCATTAGACAAGAAAACCTAGAAAGAAGTCATCACTGTCATTTCTCCCTCCCCATCTCCCTCCTCTGTATTAAACTTGGAGTTTAATGATTTTTATGTTTTACCCACTAGCTACCAGCTGACACAACAGCTGTCAGAGGTATTTCTTGCAAGATGACAAGGTTTGAAACCTGAGACATTGAACTAATTTGTTTCTATCACTTGCAACTTACTGTGTTCTCCTTTCACATCAAGGTCCAAATGAGGTGCTATTCAGAAGTACTAGAAATTGTGCATTTGCTTTACTGTTGACTTTAACCCAGCCAGGAATCTAATGGAAAGATCACTCGACATGCCATGTAGCACAGCAGTAGCACAGCTAAATTTTGAAGATACTAGGACATGACAAAATGGAATTTGCCTCATGCTCAGTGCAAGTTAGCACATTTTACTACCATTGCAGTGAAAGCATAGCCTCTGCAGACCTTGCAACTTCAGCGATGGCTGCATTATGCTGAAAGAAAATACCACTTTAAACATCAGCTCTGCTCTACTGACTCCAGAAAGAGCCATGGCATTCAGCTTTCTAAAAGGATTAGCAGATTAGCAGAAGGCAGCAAAGAAAATCCCACTGAAACATTTAAGATTGAAGATCTCTAATTCCCACACATCCTGAGTCATAACACTGGATATCTAGGGGCAGGACTTCCTCTCACCCTGCTCCTGCCTTTATGACTGCTGCAGGGTAGAGTATATTGTTTATCCTCGTACACATAAGAAGTTTGACAATATCTTGTGAAATCAAATTGGAAGAAAAAATAGATGTTGCTTTTGAGGAGAAAAGATACTTAAAATACTCATATTTAAATAATAATGAGTAAAGCTCAAAGAATGGAACACTATGCAGATAAACAGAAAATAGCTGTCATTCATGCACTGTTAACTCTGAATCTAATTAAGCTGCTAAACGTTTCTCAAGATGCAGGTTTCTTTTGTATCGTTTTCACTGAGCTATATCTGCTCACACTTCAATTCCCCAGTGGTGGAAGAGGCAACTACAAGAAATCTAAACAAATGAGTGGGTAGTTATCCTATTAAAAGCACTTGCAGCTTGTGGACCATCATTCTGTGGTGTCTGACTGCAACTCATCACTTGTTCTCTAACAGAATGCACTGTGCTGAACACTTTATCACACAAGCACACACACTATCATTTAACCTCTAGTGTTTATCCATGCATGTGATGTACTAAGGAAAAAAAAAAGTGAATTCCTCCCTTTCAAAATACATAAAGGTTAAGATTTCTGCAGGATGCTGCTGCCCTCTCTCCATGAAGAACACATGAATCCACTGGATCTTAGCACTGGATTCAATGAGGAAAAGGGAGCAAGATTTTATGCATTGAAGCAAAGATTTTTTGCAAGTAGCTCTGTGCCCTGTGAGAGTTCAGTCTCAGCAAATAGAAAAAAAAATATGTCTGGTTTCCTGTCTCCATTAGAAGACTCTGTATGTGCTGCACAGAAAGGGTTTACTTCTCCCCTAGGGTTTGCACAAAGCAGCCTGAATCCCTATCCCTACTGCAGCTGCCCCTCCTGTAGCTGTTTGCTGCCCACTGATCCGCCCATCAGTTTAGATTTCTCCTAACATCCAGGGAACAGAATTTGCAGTGGCTGGCATGCTCCCACTTCAGCTTTCACAGAGAATGACTTGTGAAGCATCTGTGAATGCTATATCCAGTTCAGATGGATGGGTTTTGCTAACAGCAAGTAGTTAAATACACCTTAATGTCCTGTCTCATTTCTTTGCTTTTCTTCCCTGCTAAATGCTTTATTGGTGTCAATTCCTCCTTGAGGATGGCATATCCCTACAAACAACCTGGGGATACAAAAATATTTTTGTTTTATTGATGCAGTCACGTCTGTTAACACATGACTGTACCCAGAAACACCCACATCATCCAAAAGTGTTTTTGGCAGTCACTGTCTTCAGCTGCTGTCTAATTGTTCTTGATGCAAGGGAGGTACGTGGAAATAACTATGTGCCAAGTTATTTTCTCCAGTAGTTACAAAATCAGCATAATTCACGCAAGAATACTTAGGGAGCTGGCAAAAGAGCTCACCAAGCCTCTCTCCATCATTTTTCAACAGTCCTGGACAACAGGAGAGGTACCAGACGACTGGAGAGTGGCTAATGTGACACCTATCTACAAGAAGGGCCGGAAGGAAGATCTGGGCATCTATAGGCCTGTCAGCCTGACCTCAGTACCAGGAAAGATCATGGAGAGGATCATCTTGAGGGAGCTCTCACAGCAATTGCAGGGCAGCCAAGGCATCAGGGCCAGCCAGCATGGGTTTGTGAAAGGGAGGTCTTGCTTAACCAACCTGATCTCTTTCTATGACCATGTGACTCGCCTTTTGGATGGGGATGGACTTGGTAAGGCCTTTGACACAGTCTCCCACAGCATTCTCCTGGAGAAACTGGCAGATCATGGTATAGACAAATGTACTCTTCACTGGGTTAAAAACTGGCTGGATGGCTGTTCCCAGAGAGTTGTGATTAATGGAGTGAAATCTAGCTGGCTGCCAGTCACCAGTGGTGTCCCTCAGGGCTCAGTTTTGGGGCCAGTCTTGTTTGGCATCTTTATTGATGACCTGGACGTGGGGATCGAGAGCACCCTCAGTAAGTTTGCAGATGACACCAAATTGTGTGGGAGTGTTGATGTGCTGGAGGGCAGGGAAGCTCTGCAGAGGGACTTGGACAGGTTGGATCCATGGGCCGAGGCCAATTGCATGAGGTTCAATAAGGCCAAGTGCTGTGTCCTGCACTTTGGGCACAACAACCCCAGGCAATGCTACAGGCTTGGGGATGAGTGGCTGGAAAGCTGCCCAGCAGAGAAGGATCTGGGGGTGCTGGGGGACAGCTGGATATGAGCCAGCAGTGTGCCCAGGTGGCCAAGAAGGCCAACAGGATCCTGGCTTGGATCAGGAATAGTGTGGTGAGCAGGAGAAGGGAGGTTATGGTGCCCTTGTACTCGGCACTTGTGAGGCCTCATCTGGAGTACTGTGTTCAGTTCTGGGCCCCTCATGATAGGAAGGACATTGAGATGCTGGAGCATGTCCAGAGGAGAGCTACCAAGCTTGTGAGGGGTTTAGAGAACAAGCCATATGAGGAGAGGCTGAGGGAGCTGGGCATGGTTAGTTTGGAGAAGAGGAGGCTGAGGGGGGACCTCATTGCCCTCTACAGCTACCTGAAAGGAGCTTGTAGAGAGGTGGCTGTTGGCCTCTTCTCCTTAGTAACTAATGACAGAAGCAGAGGGAATGGTCTGCAGTTGAGACAGGGTGGGGTTAGATTGGATATTAGGAAGAAATTCTTTATAGAAAGAGTGGTGAGGCACTGGCACAGCCTTGCCAGGGAGGTGCTTGAGTCTCCATCCCTGGAGGTGTTTAAGAAACATGTAGATGTGGTGCTCCAGGACATGCTCTAGTGAGGACAGGGGTTGTGTTGTGGTGGTTTTGTTGGTTGTGGTTTTTGTTTTGATGGTGGGGTGTTTTTTTGGTTTTGTTTTGTTGGGTTTTTTTTTGGTTGGACTCGGTGATCTGAGAGGTCATTTCCAGCCATGAATATTCTATGATTTTATTTCTAGACAAGTACACATTGCTATTTGGCCTTTGCATTTCAGATTCCCTTGCAGAAGAGAAACAAAGAACTACTACTGTAGGCACTGGAAGAAAGGACTTTTTTAAACTCTATACACCAAAGAGTAAATGCTTCAAGAAACGTGAGAGGAAACCCTTGTAGCAGCCCTGTAAGGATTAAGCATAAACCTAATGTGTCTCATCTAGAAACAAAAGCTGCATCAGTGCATGGGCAGCTGTTCTCAGATGGAGAGCTAACATGTCAGCAGTCATCTACTGGTCACAGCAGGCATTCACAAGCACTCCAACACCCAAGCAAGCAGTGAATTATGTCTGTGGGTGGCTCTTGTATTCCTCCTCAAAAAAGTGCTGCTGCACTACAGGGACAGTACTACCAATAACAGAACTGCTGAAAAAATTACCCATTGGTAACTCCTCACCTGCAAAATCTTGAAAGGAACTAACCAGATCATTTTTTCAGGATTTTTCATCTGTCTTCAGGGGAACCTAGATTCTTTCTTCTTTTCCTCCTCAAACAGGAAGGCTAAAACCCTACAAGAAACATAAACATTTCTTTGGTCTAGTGTTTCTAGACATCATTTTAGTAACACAAGAAACAAAAGTGTTGACGACACTGAGCTTGGCTAAGAAGAAAGATTACAGAGAAAACAAACAGAAGTCAGCATCATTGATATGAACAGTCAAGGTTACCAACTGAATTCAAAACAGCCTTTCTGATGTCAAATCCATCACTCATAACAGACAACAATAACTGAAAGCAGCATTACATCCTCAGGAACATACTGAAACACGAGCTTCCTAAATGCCCGTTGTTTATTTCACATTCAAGTGAGTTACTTCAGTAAGAACTTTGCAAATCAGGAAAAAATTCAGAAGGAAATATTTTTAGGCAAGGAAAAAGTACTGTTTCATTAGTCAAACTACATTAGTACAATTATGTATTAAAAATCTTGGTTGAGGCAGAGTAAAGTCAGAGAAGACGCTTATTGAATGCTGTTACTTTTTATCCACTAGTAGTTCAAAGCAATTGTATCCACTCTTCAAGCCATGTATTTATTTAAACTATAGTTTCCAAGGTATACATTGTTACATACCAAAAGGGCAGCACTAAGCACTTCAAAGCAAGATAGTTCCTATATATGCATGATACTTTCTCTCACTAAACCTTTTCCTGCTCTTCCCTTCTACCCTCATTGATTCGAAATTCAACGCAGTATTTTATGGTTTGTGTTTAAAGATGAAAAACATGTTTAATGCCACAAAAAGCACTAACTGCTAAGGTAATGCTAGAAGAGCAATTAATCTCCTTGTTTTCAGTTTAAATCATGGCTGGTTTATTTATTTAATGCAATAGCTAGCTTTCTACTGGCAGCACTCCAAGATGCAAAACCAGTGGCTAATTTATATGACAGCAAGCGTCTGCTAAGCAACTTACTTCTGGCTAAGCCTGTCCCATACTTCACAGTATAAAGCTGTATAAAGTAGTCCACAGCCATAAAATAAGCAATCAAACAGTTTGCATTACAGTTATTTCTAGTCTAGAAGTTACTAGAAAATAGTTGCTCCACAAACACACAGCATTAACCAGCATAAGCAAAGCTGTGTCTTTATCCACAGCAAAAACAGTTAAAATCTTTCACATCCATCTGCTATTTTGAAAGGAGCCAGGAGGCAGCCTGAACTGACTCATGACTGGGTGGGCTCAACACAGACCAGCACTGCTCCTCAATCAAATGCAAAAAGAGGTCTCTTCAAGGAAAATGCCACCAGCAGCTTAGTCAGTGCTAACTAGTAACAAAACAAAGAGCTACCCAGCATCTGGCCCATCTTCTCTGTCAAGGGGAGTTCAACTACATATTAACAGTCCCTTTATCAGTTCCTGTAGCCTTCCAGCTTCTTGTCTATCTTAACTAAGCTGGGCTCTTTCAGCCCTTCCAGCAAGACAGTGTTGAACTACCTCTTCAGTTTTATGCTGGTCAGTACAGGCTTTGCATGCCCAGTCATCATAAAACTCAGCTCTGGACCTTAGGGTCATCATTCAGCTTGGGTAAATGCAAAAATATTGGAATTTAAGAAGATAAAAATTGAAGTTAAGGGTTTTCAGGGTGTGGATTTTTCTTCCACACCTACTTTGACAGCAAGTAAACTACAATCATTTTGAACTCAAAAGAGTATCCAAACAATATATATCTATAACAGGTAAACAAGACCTTGTTTTTCAATCACATAAATGCAAGTTATATTACCATTGGACTGTATCTAACCTCATTCATTGATAGTCTTTTGTATTTTGACAAGTATTTCTCCCATCTGTTTTCAAATACTAATTAACCAACTCTCTGAGGTAGGCAGGTTTTACCTCCCTTTTACAGGTAGAAAATCAGAAGTCAAGGGAAGTAGACACCCAGCACCTCAACCAGGGAGAGGCCCTACGGTGCCATTCAGCATATAAAGCAAGAGAAGGGAACAAAGCATGTTTTCAAAGCTAGTGTGAAAATTGCTAACTCATAAAATGGTTGAGGTTGGCAGGCACCTCTGGAGGTTACCTTGTCCAACCCTCCCTGCTCAAGCAGGGCCACCTAGAGCAGGCCAGACAGCTTTGTAATATCTCTAAGGGCACAGGCCTGTCGCGGTTGGGGCGGACAAATGACACTGCACAGGTTTCATCTTATGGTGAAGCAGCAAATTCAAGTCTCTTTATTAGCTACAAGTGTCTTCTTATATACCTTTTCTCTAGCACATGTGTCTCTTTGCTACTGGTTACACATAACCATAATATGGCACCACTGGTTAGCATTTGCATATTGCCAAGTCATCCCTGCTTTGCTAACCCCTGCTCTATGGTCAGTCTTCCTCTGCTCTATGGTACACTTCGCTATCTCCAAGGTCACTTCCTGACTCCATAACCTCCACATTTCCCCCTTTTTATATATTTGGGAAAAAAAAAATAAAAAAAAAAATTTTGTCCCATCACTCACTGCAGGGCACTTTGGAACAGAGAGATGGTACAGGGCAATATTAATAACCCAATTACAACAACCATCAAAATAACTAATCCCATTTTACCATTGACAATAACCATCCTGAAAACTCCCATCCATCAAATAACTTATTCAATCAATCCCATCTGTTATCAACCTGCAATTTCTGAACTCCTTCTTTTAACAATTGTGTACTCCTGTGAATGGATTCATCTATTAAGCAATTACGCATTATGCCAACCTTATATACTTTTCTACATCAAGTTAGAATAATACTAGAAAAGCAGTCTTGTGTACCTACAAGATTGAGCTACTGCAAAAGTAGTCAGAAAAAACAACCTGTTCATTAATTCCTTTCTATTTTCCAAGCATCATTGAATCTGTTCTCATAACCTCCAAGATCCAAGATATTTTCCCTCTCAAGTATCTATCCAAAACACTCTCTTCTTCACAAGAACACTTACTTGGAAAATATTCCACTATTCCTAAACAACTTCTCTGCTTCAATCCTTTCTTAAAAAGCAGTTTTTCCAAAAATTATATTCCAATTCCCCTACATTTCCCTTCTTTTATTTTATTTAAAAACAACAGATTGTGTAAATCCTGGGAGTGGCCATCTCCCAGGATCCAGACAACACTGTTCTGATTTTATTAGAGCAACATGTTGTATAAATCCCAAGGGGCGGCCAAGCTCCCTGAGATCCAGACGACATGTGAGTACAGCTTAATTTGTTGCAATAGCAAGTATAAGCTATAGTAAAATTCTTTTTGGTGGTAATAGCTAGGGTCACACAAATCTAGCTGGAATCCATCGAAGATTTCCACCTGTGGAAACACATGCATAATCTTGAACATTTTTACTTAAAAATTTCAACACAAATATAGCTTTTCAAAGTCTGTCCTGGGGGGAGCTGCAGTTCCTTTCTCCCCCTTTTTGTTTTTCAGAAATGTCTTTAAGAGATTGGTGTGCACACTCAACAATCATTTATCCTGCAGGAGAGTTCAGTATACTTCTCAGCGCTGGAATAATTCTGCTTCATCACTACCCTCCAGGCAATATCTCACACTATTACACTGCTTATTCCCATGGAAGCAGTTTTTATCTTCACATCTAAACATTTCATCACTTCCATCATTACAATCAAGATTTTCATCACAGCATCATCTTATTTGTAGATGTATTCACTTGAGTTACTTTACACCTCACACATTTCCAGAACAGTGAAATTCAAACTCTGTCCTGAGAAAGAAATTGGTTACTTCATTTAAATACCAATGGTCAATTCACTGAAGCATCCCAGTAGCATACATGGAATCTGCTACAGCCACTTCGTGTGCTAAATGCTGAAAGATCATGTTTATTGCAATTAATTTGATTACTTGTGTGAACTGTTGTTTGCATAGCTCTGTCTCTTTGAGAGCCAAGTGCTGTAGTAGAAGCATCCCACAGCACAGAGCTGATTCCAGTGACAGGAGGTGCGAGTGCTACAGTCCTCTCGCTGGCTTCCTCCCCCCTTCCCCTGCCTGCCCATCCCAGAAGTGCGGACATGTTGTTTTGGAGGTGGGGAGGGGGGTGGGGGGGGGGGGGGNTCCATCCCAGAAGTGCCCCAGAAGCACGGACATGTTGGTTTGGAGGCGGGAGGGGGGGAGTGCAACTTTCTTCTCTGGCTCACCGGGACCTGGATCAAAGTTTTTACCCATTCTTTCCAATGTTGGATCAAAGTTCAGCATAGCAGGAACTGAAGCAGCTGAAACTGTCGGCTCCAGCGGCTCTGAAAGTGGCGATGTTTCGCGTAGCCTCCCTGGGCAGTATCTCGCTCAGCACCCCGCTGGGGGTGCCGAGCATTTTGCTTGGGATTTTACTCCATGGCTCGCTCGGCATTTTTTCTCAGCATTTCGCTCCGCGTTTCTCTCGGCATCTCGCTCTGCGTTTCAGGTGGGCACGCGGAGGGGTTTTTTGGGGCTCGGAACAGGCTTTCAAAGATGGTGGCAGCTCTGTTTACTTGCTTGCCGAGGTTTTGCCAGACAGATTTCAGTGAAAAAGTCCAATGTTTCAGTGCAAACNATGGTACACTTCGCTATCTCCAAGGTCACTTCCTGACTCCTTAATCTCCACATAGGCCCCCACCTCTCTTGAGCAACCTGTGTCACTCCTCAGTCACTCTCACAGTAAGAAAATGTTCCTTACACTCAGATGGAACCTCCTGTGTTTCAGGCCCATTGTCTTTTGTCCTGTCAGCTAGGCCTCACTGAAAGGAGTCCAGCTCCATCTTCTTTGCACCTTTCTTTCAGGTGTTTATATACACTGATAAGTTTTCCCCAAGCATTCTCTTCTCCAGGCTGAGCAGTCCCAGCTCTCTCAGCCTTCCCTCATAGGAGATACCCTCCAGTCCATCACCTTAGTGGCCCTTTGCTGGATTATCTCCAGTATGTCCATGTTTCTGTTTTACTGAATAGCCCAAAACTGTATCCAAAACTCCAGCTGTGGCCTCATCAGTGTTGAGCAGAGGGGAAGGATCTCCTCCCTTGACCTGCTAGCAACGCTCCTCCTATTGCAGCCCATTGGCCTTCTCTGCTGCAAGTACACATAGTTGGCTTATGTTCAGCTTTATGTTCACTGTGATACCCCAGGCCCTTTTTTGCCAAGTTGCTTTCCATCTTCTCAGCCCCAGCATACACTAGCACATGGGGTTGTTNGTTACAGTACTTTCTCGAGCTTTAAGAACCATTGCAGCACCTGTAAACTGCGTTCTTGCTCACTGGAGGTATCCCCCTCCCTTTTTCCCAGCGGCTCACCTATCCCAGGTGTCTTATATTTGTCCAGATGTGGCAGTAATCCCAACTGCCCTTGCTACGCCGGGAAGTTCCACCCCTCAGTCAATTCCAGGCTGTTCCAAAGTCCTAAGCATTTTTTACCAAATTGCCTGCAATTCGGCTGCTGCTCTTCTTGCATGGCGGAAGGCCTGGGCTTCTTCCATGCTGGCAGGTTCACTTATCACATTGGAGGTCACCAGATGTCATGGTTGGGGTGGACAAATGACACTGCACAGTTTTCATCTTATGGAGAAGCAGCAAATTCAAGTCTCTTTATTAGCTACAAGTGTCTTCTTATATACCTTTTCTCTAGCACATGTGTCTCTTTGCTACTGATTACATATAACCATAATATGGCACCATTGGTTAGCATTTGCATATTGCCAAGTCATCCTTGCTTTGCTACACCCCTGCTCTATGGTTAGTCCTCCTCTGCTCTATGGTACACTTCGCTATCTCCAAGGTCACTTCCTGACTCCTTAATCTCCACATAGGCCCCCACCTCTCTTGAGCAACCTGTGTCACTCCTCAGTCACTCTCACAGTAAGAAAATGTTCCTTACACTCAGATGGAACCTCCTGTGTTTTAGGCCCATTGTCTTTTGTCCTGTCAACTAGGCCTCACTGAAAGGAGTCCAGCTCCATCTTCTTTGCACCTTTCTTTCAGGTGTTTATATACACTGATAAGTTTTCCCCAAGCATTCTCTTCTCCAGGCTGAGCAGTCCCAGCTCTCTCAGCCTTCCCTCATAGGAGATACCCTCCAGTCCATCACCTTAGTGGCCCTTTGCTGGATTATCTCCAGTATGTCCATGTTTCTGTTTTACTGAATAGCCCAAAACTGTACCCAAAACTCCAGCTGTGGCCTCATCAGTGTTGAGCAGAGGGGAAGGATCTCCTCCCTTGACCTGCTAGCAACGCTCCTCCTATTGCAGCCCATTGGCCTTCTCTGCTGCAAGTACACATAGTTGGCTTATGTTCAGCTTTATGTTCACTGTGATACCCCAGGCCCTTTTTTGCCAAGTTGCTTTCCATCTTCTCAGCCCCAGCATACACTAGCACATGGGGTTGTTCCTCCCTGGGTGCAGGATTTTGAGCATCCCTTCGTTGAACTGCATGAGGAATCACATAACACAGTCTGAAGGAAGAAAACGAGTTGTGGAGCAAAGCAAATCAGAAAGGAGAAAGAAGTGGAATAGAGGGAGACAAAGATTAAGCAGTTTTCTCCTTACAGAGTGAGGCAGCCTTGAAATAAACTTGCTTGAACTCAACACAGCTGAGACTGACTAACAGAATTTCACTTTGAAGCTGCCTGGCACCTCTCAGGAGCTGAAAGAGGGAGAGGAAGCTCTTTTGCCATCTCCATCCCACACAGGGTCAATACACCACTCTATATCTGAGCACAAAGGATCCTCCTCAAAGACTAGTGTGACAATATTGGTAAGCACCCAGCATGCACAACCAGTGACACTGGGGAATTGCAAGTACTAAGATATTAAAGGCTACAAACAGCAGAGAAAAATATTGAGTAGTATCAAAGCATGTCTTTTAAAATCTTACCTACACTTCAACACTGCCCTCTCAAAAGCAACCCTGAGCACAGGAAAAGTGCTGAACAGACACTTTGTTCCCTGCTTTAGACATGGCCAGAGGTATGTGCTTATCTTGCTTTATGTTCCACAAATATGTTACACAAAGTCAAACCACTACCCTGTTTCCTGCCTCTCCTTGTTAAATACCCAGGTGTATGCCAATCCTCCCCAAGCCCCTGCCAGCATAGCCTTCACCTGTGTCTCCAGCTCACTGAACATGGCGTTAAAGCACTTCACTACCAATTTACTTCACTACTTCTCTTTTTAATTTGACTGCAGAAGAATAACAAAAAGCAACTGAAATACCCTCCAAACAAGACAGAAGCGGGGGGGGGGGGGGGGGGGGGGGGAAAGGCATAAAATGAAGTAATCTAGATTCAACAGAAAATAAATCAATTAACATTCCTCTAAACCACCCCTTCTACTCACCCCACTCTCCCACTCTGTGCTCTGACTGTTTGTAACCACAACACAATGCACATCATAAATTAAGGGTTAAGAGTTATTTCAGTAGAAGGTTTGACTTATTTTATGTTACTGGACAAAAGACCTCATTTAAAGATTCTTCAGAGGAATGAGGAAGGCTATGAAATTATAACCTGTTCTGTCTTCTCTCATTCTTAGCCATATGAGGAAATCCAAAGGAGGAGCAATGTGTTACAGAATAATATGCTGACAAGGAAACACAACACAGATGAAAGAAGCATCAGAGAGAAGGAGAAAAGACAAAGCAGCAGTGTAGGCTTTCACTGTGGGCTGGATTCGGCCTCTATTTGGAAGGAAGCTCTCAAGTGCCAGAGTAGCTTTGCCTCAACCACTGGACGCTTCATAAGGGGTGCAGCTGGCAGCCTGAGCCACCCTCCTGCATGCCCAGGGAGGAGCGGTGCCAGCCAAACTCGGAGCCAGACCAGATGAGCAGGGGAGCAGCTCACCCTTCTGCTTCAGAAGTGCCTTGGTTTTGAGAGGTCTGAGCCACTACAAAGTTCAGGATCGGTTGCATTTATTAAGCAAGTTTTGAAAATAAAAACTGAAGGCAAAAAAATCATTAGGACACAAACAGGGGATTTTGGAAATAGGTAGAAGAAACAGGAGGTGATTTTTAAGTTGTTCTGGCTGTTCCAGGCCATTTGTGCTGCAGGAGACCTGCTGCAGCATCAGGAGTTGGTGCACACCCTCTGGCCAGCAACTGGAGCCCCCTTCCCGGCAGCACGGCATGTCCGGTGAGGCCATGGCCGGAGGGTCCCGCTGGGTGACTAGCGGGCGGGCGGCCGTTGTTTCCCGGGCGGACAGTTCCCCCTAGTGACCTCGGGAGCACGGCCTGCCCACCCGGACACCTCCGCCAGGCCTCACAGCGACAGACCCGCCATGTCAGAGCGCTACCCAGACCCCGTCCTTCCCCACGGGCAGCCAGGGGCCGTGCCCCACTGCCGCACTAGGAGTTCTCCCTCGCTAGCCTGACTCCCCACACGGCCTCATTTAAGCAGCTTTCTTCCCATATGTGTTCAGGCTTGCCCACAGGGTCACCTCCTCCATCAGTGTGGGCCAGTCTGGCTGAAAATAACCCACTCTCTGTTGTCCCCAGCTGTGTGGGTGCACCCTTGTGTGTGGGTTAGCACCTGGCAGCACAAAGAGCCAGAGAAGTTGAGAAGCCATCAGCATGGGATCCCTCCCCTTCTCAGCAAGGTTCTCAGACCTCATACACCTACCTGCACTCCCCTTCATTAGGGCTTGATTGTTAATGACCATTGTCTAGTAATTTAGCGACTTTACTGCGCTTATGTACACATGGACACATGCACTCAAAAAAGTTTTGTTTGAAGGTTGACTAATGCACAGCAACATTAGAGATCATTACTAGGAGAATAAAGCATCACCAAGCATGCAGCAGGTTGAAGACTGAGTAGGTGGGAGAAGGGAATAGAGTTATGATGCAGCTATTCTCTGGATTTAATACTCAATCCTGCAGCATGAGGCCCCAGCCACAGCAGCAAAGGAGGTTCCCTAGGAAAGAGAAGGGGACATAACATTTGCTCCCTCTCATTGCTGCTTCAAGATTTGAGGTAATTTATATCTCTGTAACACGTTGTTAGCTGTATGAGACTCTAGGGCATCTCAAACTTCACAAGTCTAGAGAGTTCAGTGATGTTTGTGAGACCTCCCAAGCAAAGGTCAGGAAGGACTGTCATTTGAAATGGTGTGCAGAAACATCTACATGGTTTGAAAACGTACCTAGGGGGAAAAGTACAAATCACCAGAGTTCAGCTCCCCTAACAACACCTAATAGCGTAGGCCTCAGCGGCAGGTTAAAAGTTTCTAGGATGGTTTCTAGAGAAGCTGTTTCTTTCATGGTATGCTATTGGTTTTATTTCACAATTAAATTCTAAGAAGTCATACGCAATACCAAGCATGCACGAAATAGCAACTTACCCTCTATTTAAAGTAATTACATTAATTATAAGAACTGTTTCTGATTTGGACTTGTTTGTGGTTACCAGACTGGAGGTTTCATTCACAGTTGCTCTTCACCACCTTTTGCTACTGCACGGTGCTGTGTGTAAAGTGGCCCAAACATCCTCATTTCCAAAAGCTGTAACCCCTCTGATACTGCACTGGTGTAAAGGACAAAGTAAGACACAACACAGTAGAGACTTGTGGTCTGAAACTAGAGACTGATCAATGACTGGAATCTCATTCTAAGTAATTATTCACATTACAACGTAATTTAAGTCCTACTAGTCTTCATACATTTTTTGTTAAATTCTACCAATAGGGTGCTGGGATTTGGTGGCATTCTGGGCAGCAGTTTACAAATCATTTGCAAAAGCATCAGCCCAGAATTTTGAATGCTCATCTTCCCTCTTTTCTGGAGTACCCAGTTCTGAGCTGACTGCAGCAGTGGATGTATGATTACAGCCCAGGAGGTGTACTCCATCAACAAACACTGTCTAACTCTCTGAAACTCAGACAGCAACACAATTATGACACAGTTTTCAGCTTTTTATGACTAGTCTCAATAGAGAGGGAGGCAGATGGAGAAGGATAGATACATTGAGGAGAAATGCATTAAACTAAAGAAACGGCATAGGAGTGGGAAGGAGGAAGTGTTGAAATTAATAGATGTCTTTGTTATGTTCCTGTCACAAGATCGCACTAGGGAAGGGAAGAGAAAAATGGACTGAATTGTTTCCCATGTAACAAAGCCAAGTACTTGCAGGAAGTCCTGGCTGAATATCCTCTAGCCAACTTTGCAAAAAGAGGATTATAAAAAAACAAAAGAAAAAATTTGGGGAACATATGTAATATCAGTGCAACCTGCAGGTACTGAGTTGACAAGCTTTGAAGTCTCAACTGAGCCTGGAAAACATAGAAAAAGAAATAACTACAGGCAACACAAATATGTATACACAAACATAGAGCAGACATGTCACAAACAATCATTTCCAGAGTAAGAAATTAACCAAATAAGAGGGATATGTAATGGCATATCTTTTCTGAGCAAGAAGACAAATCAGGAGTTGAAAGGACTCTTCCTAATTCCTCTGGCATTCCTCATGCTCAGGAATTTTCTCTCTTGCATTGTTTAATCATCGATTTATATCCAAGTGTTTCAGTTGACCCTTATCAGCTGTCCATTTCCATTCTTGTTTCTGGGAAAGTGAATCTAGAACTGTTCATGCAGAAAAAAAAAGTCATCAGATCTGAAAATATCTTTCCTTTTCCAACTTCTGTTGAATTTTAAAGGGGAGGAAAAAAATCAAACTGAAGATTACTCCAGATCTTCCAAAAGAAGTGTGAGATCAGTTATACGCCACATTTCTGAGGAATTACACAGTGGCAGTATGATCCCATCTCATTCCCTTCTGCTGCAGTATATGTTGCTGTAAAGGAAGTAGGAGTCGGGCAATTGCAAATACTTAAGCACTCTTAAGACAAGCCAGTTTTAAACAGTGGAGAACTCACATTTTTCAGGCTATTTAGGGAGCTGTACAAACAATAACTTTATGTTAGGCATGGTCATAAGGTGATGCAAACCACATCCTCATATTCAACAGCTCAGGAAAACGTGGGTAGGATTTTTTGTTAGATAGTACTCTTCACAATACTTAACATTCGTTTGATGCAGAAATAACACAATTATACAGGGTCTATTTCTACTTGCAACATTCCACCATATAATCTGCAAATATGAAGTATACTTATTCCTTTGTTCCCTATCCCAATGTATTTCTTTCTGTTGCTACATGACATACATGGACAAGGGACAACCTGTGGATGTGATCTATCTGGACTTGTGCAAGGCCTTTGACACAGTCCCCACAACATTCTACTGGTCAAGTTAGAGAGCTATGGATTTGATGGGTGGACTGTTCAGTGGATAAGGAACTGGCTGGCTGGTCACATCCAGAGGGTAGTGGTCAATGGCTCCAANCAGAAAGGACATGGAGCTGATGGAGCAGGTCCAGAGGAGACCATGAGAATGCTCAGGGGCTGGAACACCTCTGCTACAAAGACAGACTGAGGGAGCTGGCATTGTTCAGCCTGGAGAAGAGAAGGCTTCGGGGGGGACCTACTAGTGACCTTCTAGTATCTAAAGGGAACTTACAGAAGGTTGGAGAGGGCCTGTTTGCAAAGGCCTGGAGTGAAAGGACAAGGGGCAATGGTTTTAAGAGTAGATTTAGACTGGATATTAGGAGAAAGTTCCTCCCCACAAGGGTGGTGGAACACTGGACCAGGTTGCCCAGGGAGGTGGTTGAGTTCCCATCCCTGGAGGCATTCAAGGTGAGGCTTGCCAGGGCTCTGGGCAAGCTGCTCTACTTGGGGATGTCCCTGCCAACTGCAGGGGGTTGGACTAGATGATCTCCAGAGATCCCTTCCAACCCTAACCATTCTATGATACCCAGACAAACATTCTAGCATGGAAGTTCTCTACTGAAATGCATCTCCCGGAGTTTCATTGCTGAAAGAGACAAGTTCATATGATATCATAAGCACTGCAGGAGATCACAGATATAAAGTGAGCTAGCTACGTTACAGAAGGTGTCTTTCGAAGGGCCTAAGTTAAAATGAAGTGACTTAATGATCTAAAACAGGTAAGGACATCAGCTTCCCCAGGCCTGGAAAAAGAAATGAATACTGTTGGTGAGGCAGACTGCTGAGTGTGGCCTGAATCCACAATCCAGCACTTGGGGAGAACACCCTGCCTACAGGTCTCTTTTTATTCAACTGAGCTGGTGTCCTCTCTACCTGCAACTGCAGAAGAACAATGGAGGAGCATGCTGGTTCTCAAGTCTGCAAGGCTGAGGTCACCACAGGCAAGGAAAGGCCAGCCTACACCTCTACCAAGGAAGCTGCCAGGCCTGTATCCCTGTAGTACTTCCAGTCAAATACCAGTACTACTTCATACGTAGGCTGCTGTCATAAAACTGTGTTAAGGTATGGGCACTGCTGAGGCTTTTGAGGCCCTTCTATATGCAAGCAAATCCCCTGGTGACCAATTGGTACAGCCTGTTATATGCTTAGTGTTATGCTGCAAAAACAGTGCAGAACAGGCCAGCATGAATATGCTCTAGACAGCTCTGGTCTTTGTTGCCAGAAAGAGGCATGAAGAGTATCACTTTCCTCAGGAATGCATTTTCTGGTCTGGTTGTAGCTATATGTAAAGCATTGCTAAGATACCTGAAATGTAAATACAGAATAATCCTTTACTAACCCAGCAAAAGATTGTCATTTCTGCTACAATTTCTCTCTGCTCTTTTAAAGGTGTGTTTCATACAGCCCACACAATTGTGGTGGTTTTCTCACTCCAACTCCATCATGATCTTCTCTTCTCTCATATTGGTACCACCCACTTCACAGGTGGCCCACTACTTTGCCCAGAGAGGCCTCACAGATCACAAGATAGCCAGAGTCTGATACATAGCTCCTACTTGATGAGTCACTGCTCACAAATTCATATTTTCCATTTGTGCTTTTGCAAGTATGACAAGAGAGCGAAGTTGAAAACCTAGAGTTTTTTCAAGCATAAACCAGTGAAGCACAGAAATAAAGATATTTCCCTGTCCCCAAAAGACTAAAGAGTTCTCCCCAAGAAAACAGGGATTAAACAAAAAGAAACAGAATAAACCAGATATTCTCTTTTTTTGAATGACAGTGCTATCAGTCAGCAGTTTTCTCTGTCAGGTGGCTGTTTTGTCCAGAGGTAGCTGGGGAATTCCTTCCTTCCAGGCTGCTTCTGCCTGAGGTTCATCAAATCCAAAGGTATTAGCCAGTGTCTTTTGTGGACAGCCTTTGTAGCTATTGGGGAATCAATGTTCTGTGCAAGTTCCTTGCTCACCTACTCATCATTTTTTATAAATAGGGTAAATATATTACTAGGCCCAAGCTGTAACAATCTAGCCACATATCCTAAGCACCACAAAAGCAATTCATTGACTACCTTATTTCCTATTTTAACTAACAAATCAGGCACAGTCTGTNGGAGTGTGGGTGGAGCCCTCCCGGGAGCTTCGTTCGCGAAGCCTAGCCATACATGCCTCCACTACCTTTAAACTGTTATTTCTGTCATTTCTATACAGTGTATTTCCAACATGATTGCTCCTTGTCATGTAATAATTACTGCTGCTACTCCACCTTGGTTCAGTAAACATCATACACACTCAGTTTCATGCTATGCACATCACCTGCAATATGCTTGCCTGGTGTGAATACACAGGCATGTCTATTGTCTCCTAGTGACCACATACTTTCTAGCTGTGTAAAAGCACATGATTTGACTATTGACATTGCCAACTTGACTACAGTTGGCAGCAGTATTACTCCTTTTTTCCTCTTATTTTATTAAAAAAAAACAGCTCTAATGATTTAACTACTCTTCCAAAACATTTTCTGCATTTCTTATTTTAAAGCTCCTCTCATAAGTCTTGTTAAGTGGGATTCCAGGAAGCTATGTCTTCAGCATTATCCACCCTCAAATAAGTCCCCTTTGCATGCCCTTTCCTCCTAACCACTGTCCTTGTACTGACTGTATTAATCTGCAGTTATTTTTTCTAGCTTTCACACTTCCTTCCAAGGACTGAAATTATTTTACCACAGCTCACTGGAACATACTCTTCTTTAAGTATCCTTCTGACACTGTTAGTTTTTATTCACTCCAGGCACCAGCACTTGTCTTAACAGGGAAATATCCACTGCTGATCCTTCCTATGACTTTCACGATCTTTTTCAACCTCAATAACCTGTCCCAGGTCCTTCCTCACAAGCTGCATGATCCTCCCACAACAACCTAAGAGTGACAATCTAAGCAGTTTTTTCTCAATAAGGGTGTTCACACTCCTACATTTGCCCTTTTGGGGGCAGGTGGGAATCTCCAGGTGTTTCTTCCTACTACCCTTCACCCTGGGCACACGTTGTTACATCTCTCCTTTGGATCAGTTTGTCTGGGTACCTTTAGCCAGATAAAAAGAGTAACATATACATAACTGTGAAGTGTAAAGCAATTATTTATCAGCTAACTCAGAAAAGACAGTTAGGATCTTACTGAACTACTAGGCTAAGCACTACTGTGCTCATGACTCTGATAAGGCATCCAAGGACCTTTGCTGGCCAAGAAGAGACAAGCAGAGAGGTCAGCATCATCTCTCACACCTCCCAATAACTCAGCAATGAATTATTTGTGATTAAAGGCAAGAAGCTACTTGTGAATACCCAGCTATGGTGATCTAGCTTACTTGAATACATAATCCCAAGTGCCCTCTTCACAGACTGCAACGAAAGCAGACAGTGTGAAATGCAGCTAAAAACCCCTAGTAAGCTAGAGATGGATTACTCCTGTCAGAGATGAAAGCAAAGTGAGCAAAGCCAAAGTAGTATCTCAGGATGGTAACATTCTGCCGNGGAGCTTCGTTTGTGAAGCCTAGCCACAATGAACATTCTGCTACTCTTTATCAAGACACTGGAACAGGGGTTGTTTGCTTGTATGTTTCAGATGACAGATAACATACATATACAAAAACTAAACTTAAAGCAGAACACTTTCTGCCTCTCCGTTTATTGGCTTTTGTACTGCAACAAACAACATTTTTTTATCAAAAATGTGAGGCTTACAAAAAGAGGCTTCATCAAGAGCCCTGTGGACAGAAACTGTCCTATGTATGGATGAGATCACCAGGACAGGTAAGTGTCCTCAGTCTAGCATTAGCAATCTTGTCAAGAAATGCAGTAGATTCCTCCATATCTACTCACTATCTGCTTCTGCAAAACCTGTCACATAGAGGCCAATATAGAAGCTCTTTTCTATGGCATGGACACCAACCCCCTAGGAACGTACAGCTCATTTAACGCAGGCCAACCATGCTGGCTGACCGAAACAGTCTGTAGTTCTTAAATAAATTGAAGTGAAACTTGTAAAGAATCACCTAGTATTTATCTTTGAAATAAAAATAGCCTTGTCTCACATCGCAATTCTGAATCACCCTGTAAAATATCATACAAAGCTAGAATAGTCCAGACACATCTCTACAATGTCTGGGCTAGCTTGTTTCACACCGACTCCTTACTCAAATTATAAGACAGCATAAAGGCATTCAAGGATTGGTTCAGAGCAAATCCAGTCAAATTCCACCAGGGCTGAGCTCTTCATCAATGGCACGAAAACTGGATGGGCAAAAAAATGGCCTGCCCATCAGATAGTGTCTGTATATAAAATGTTTGCTGAGCGTGAAGTCCAGAGCTGGGACTGGTCTTGACATTATATCTAATAAGTGGATTCTAAGCATTTGGCTTTTTGCCTTTTTTTTCCCCCAAATATGCTACTTCTCAATTTGCAGTTAAGCACAATGGCTTTTTAAATGCAAGCTGTTGTGTGATAACAGTAGAAATTCTGTGCAGGTTTATTTTTTTAATATATAACTACCAAATGACTCAAATGGGACTCAGGCATTTGCAAATAATTGTACAGATTGACATTACATCATTCTCTGTGGTATTTCACCATTTGTGAAGAAAATAAGAGGCTTAGCTGGCAACAATGCCTGCATTCAGCCATGGCTCTTTATGTTTTCGTTCTCAGCAATGCAGGGTTAGCAGGTCACCAGAAGACTCGGTCTATAATGCTTTTTCCTAGACAGAAAGGCACATAACAGGAGCATGCTTGATATTTGGCCCCATCCTTTCCATGCATGTCATTTGTGTAATCAACAAGAGAGATCTGAAAATTAGCATTTTCTTGAGCCTTATTGGAGCTGATGCTCAAGTTATTTCTTGCATATAGAGCAGATATTAAACAAGAAAAAATCATCACACTATAGGAGGAGCTTGTTTAACAAAACCTGTTTATCTCATCAGCTGTGTAGCTCAACAGGAATGGTTTGGCAGAGCACATCATAGGTTGGGGAGATTTTATTTTTAGCTAATCACAGTCTTATCCTGTGAACTGAATGCCCCTTAAGCAACTGAAGAGCATTAGGGCTTATCTCCAAGATGCATGTTCTGCTTTAGCTCCTTCAGAAAAAATGCAGTGTTTTCTGTGTGCTCCAAGGCTGTTTAACAATATGTACCCATCACAGTAAGCATGGACCATCAGGAATTTATTTTCAAAAGCACATTTCTGACCTAGGCTAACACTTAGGTAAATGCATCTGCCAAGAGATGACTACAGAGAATAATGGCTACAGAAGAATCTCAAGGATAGAACATGGACTCCAGCCTTGGCATGATCAGGCCTCTCTGTACCAAAGTTGTTGGCACATAAATAAGCAAGAAGCAACTCAAGGCTCTGTAACAAGCCATACTTGAAATGTGATTTTTCTAGGAATGTGCTATAGGGGGATGATGACAGATACAGGTGAGAGCTGAATGTTTTGTGTTTAGCAAAACATTTCCTCCATGCCTTAGCATTGTCTTTAGTCTTTCTTCTTCCCTCCTCTATACTCTATCCCAAGCTGTTTCCTACATCACAGTTAACTGGAGCAAAGGCAGTAATATCAGCAGTTCCAATAACCTGCTGAAACTGGTCACAGACAGGCAGCAATGACCACCAGGGACTACATCTTTTTCTGCCTTACACCAGACTGATACGAGGAAAAGAGAGGGACTTAAAATATTCATAGGAAAGGAAAAGAAAAATTCCATTAGTCTGAGATGTACTTTGCAGTAGCAATCAAATGGGATTTCCATTTGTGTATCAGCAATTCAGATACTTTTTCCCAAAGAAAGAAATTACATACAAACAGTATTCTAATAGAAGACAAAGAGGGGGATTTTTACGTGCACAAAAGAAAGACTTATTTCAGGTTATGGTTTCCACAGCAACTTTTAAATTTATCTCTCATGTGTCTGTCCAATAAGATCTTTCACAACATTTATATATAATATGTTCTGTTGATGGGAAATTATTAAGAAATTAAATTCTCAAGGAAAAGAACAATTTTTATGTATATATTCACAGCTTCATACACACACAGGGAAATACACCTACACATAAAGAAGTTTGCATAGATTATTTTTGCTATATATAGCACCATGAAATAAGCACCCACTGTTGATGACACAAGAATGACAATGATAAAAATGGGGATAGTAGGTGCAGCTGGTAGAGATTCAGAACTAGAGGAATTCAGTGCTGATGAAGGTATCATAGTTCTGTAGGCACTACACTGTTGTTATTCGATTCTAATCTTACTGATTTGAATGTTTCAAGCAAGTTGAAGATAAAGGCAAGCAGCCAGGCCCGAGCTTTTCAGTAGCTGGTTCACTCATCTTTCTTTCTATGCAACACTACTCTCTCACACGAGAGACAGAGCACAAGACATTTATGTACTAAGCACATTGTTCTGCCTGTGGCCACTTGTTTTGCATAGAAGAGGGGATTGTATACTTCATAGATTATAAATATAGATTATAGATTATAAATATAGATAATAAAGGATTTCAGGGGTTTTGCCCATGGTTTCTCTTTCATACACACTAATGGAAATACAAAACATAATCACAGCTACATACAAACACTACACTATGGCACATAAGCTCTGGGACACCTGGACCATCAGCAGTCAGACAAAAAGCAAAAAAAGCAAAAATAAAAAAAAAATCAAAAAGCACGTATCTTTGCTGATTCAGCAGTCCTTATTGCCAGCTGAGAGCGCAGAATGAGTGGAAATTAAATTTTCAGAGCTCAGTAAAGAGTGGTAAGGTTAAAGTCACAGGATCTAGAGATGTAAAATACCTTAATAGTGTAGAGTATGTTTATAGCATCCTATTTTGTATTGCAGCTCTGATAGTGAATAAGCTTACATGGTGGGCTGACCTTGGTTGGTCACCAGGTGCCCACCCAGACACTCTCTCAACATGACAAGGGGAAAAGATATGACGAGAAAGCTTGTGGGTTCAGATGAGGCCAAGGATGCAGAGCAGCAGCAGCACCAGCAGCATGACAACACTCATAGTGCGCATGTACTCAGTCGATCTGCAGCACCACATCCACGTCTCCACCCCCGCCATAATCCTCCTCATCTTCCTCCTCCTCCTCACCTTCGGCCTGCCCATCCCCGTCAGGGTTGAAGGGGCGTTGGTGCCCATCAGGCCAGTGGGGATGGGGGTCTGGGACCAGCTCTGTAATGGCAGCCCATGAAGTCCCAGAGGATGGAGTTGGGATAACGTGGATCCATCTTGAGCTGCTCATTGTCAAATTTCCAGTACTTTGTGCCTCTGTAGAAGTAGGTAGAGGAGGCGTCTGGGCTGAGGAAGGCACCTTTGGGTGAGGGAGGGATGCCTACCCACACAGAGATGGGCTTTGGGTACCCAGGGTCCACTGAGCAGGTGTCCTCATTAAAGCGCCAGTATCTATCCCCACGGAAGAAGGTTTGCCCTGTGGGTTCCCACCAGACAGCCGTGTGGATGCTGTCATAGGGGATGCCCTGCCCACAGGTGACCAGTGGCTGTGAGTACCCAGGTTCCAGGTTGGCTTGTCGGAAGACCCAGTAGCAGTCACCTTTAAAGAAAACAAACTTCCCATCGTGCCTCTCATAGGCAGCATCGATGTCCCCAGGAAGGCCCCGCCAGAAGTGCCCGATGGGCATGGGGTAGTTGTCCAACACCCAGTTGTGCTGGACCCTCCAGAACCACTGGCCCTTGAACACAAACATCTCCCCAGGCAGTACTGCCACCATGTCAAAGTTCCCATCACATATGTCAGGGCCAAACTGGTCAGGTTGGTCTGGACTTCCAGGTTTGGGAGGTCGCTCTGGTTTCCCTGGGGGAGGTGGTTTAGGGGGTCTCTGGTCTGGCCTGCCAGGTCTCCGGGGTGTCACGGTGGGCAAAGGCTTGGTGGGCTGAGGGTGCCCATCCATGGTACTATAACAGGGAGATCACTTACCAGTTAGTTTCACTGGCAAAACGGACTTGACTTGAGGAAATTAATTTAATTTATTGCCAATAAATTTAACACCTTCCCTCACCTCTTTTCTTCTCAGATTTACCTCCACCCCACCCCCAGCAGTGCACAGGGATAGGGAGTGGGAATTGGGGTCGGTTCATAACACTTGATCTCTGCCGCTCCTTCTTCACGCTGTTCCCTTGCTCCAGTATAGGTCCTTCCCATAGGATACAGTCCCTCATGAACTGTGCCAGCATGCTTCAAGCTGCCATTCTTCAAGAACAGCTCCAGCATGAGTCCTTTCCACAGGACATAGTCCATGAGGCAGGAACACACTGCTCCAGTGTGAGCTCCCTGCAGACCACAGGTTCTGACAGGAGACCTGCTCCTGCACAGGCTTCTCTCCACAGCCACAGCTCCTGCCAGGATATCACTAGAAAACACATGGGAAACCCAGCAGCATCTGTAATGATAGCTTGATAATGACAAGAGACAGAATCTGGAGGAAGTGAGGCAAAAAGCTTCCTTATGCTGTTTGTTTCTACTCTTCTTGGGGGAAAGTTTTACTTTTGCAAGTGCACAAAGACTCTGTGCTTCTCCTCTTTCTCTGAAAATATTGTTGCTTACATGATGCTACTGTGCTGCTGGAAAGCTACAACATAGTGGCCGTTACTGAAACCTGGTGGGATGAATCCTACAACAGGAGTGTGGCTATCAGTGGTTACAAGCTGTTCAGAAAGGACAGGAGGGGAAGGACAGGTGGAAGTGTTGACCTCTATTGTTAAGGAATGGATTGAATGTGAAGAGTTGTCCCAAAAGAACAGCCNAAGAAAGCAGAACAGAGCTGGCAGATCTTTAAGGACACTTTCCATAGAACACAAGAGCTCTCAAGCCCCAGGTTAACAAATCTGGTAAGAAAGGGAAGAAACCTGCAT
>VWZO01019342.1:37120-48851 GCA_013396975.1 Bucco capensis | reverse complement strand
TGGGCGGGCGAGGGGTTGCTGCCGAGCCCTCCCGAACCGTCTACACCAACCACTGGGCCGTGAGGGTCCGGGGGGGCCCCGCAGAGGCCGCTCGCCTCGCTGCCGCCTACGGGTACATCAGCCTGGGACAGGTAAGGGGTACCGGGAGCTGCAAGGGGGAGGAGGAGTTCACCGGGAGCCTGCGGGCGGTACCGGGGTTGCGGCGCTGATGGAGGGTCCTGGGAGCGGAGAGGTGCTCCTCTCCTGAGGAGCTTGCAGAGGCTTCCGGCATTGGGAACCTGCGAGGGATCCGGGGAGCGCGAAGCTGCTGAGGGTCTCGGACTGCTGTGGGTCCCGGGGAGTTTACCGGGGGTGCCGGGACAAGGAGCCTGCAGGGGGTTCCCGGGAGCGGGAAGGTGACCAGGGTCTCGGACTGTGAGTCTCAGCACCGGGAAGCGGCTGAGGGGGGGGGTGGGGGTGTCTCTCTCGGAAAGCTGCCCGGCGTCTCCCACCGGGAGCCTCGGCACCGGGAAGCTGCAGAGGATATGGAGACTCGGAAGCTGTTGGGAACCCCGGCGAGGTTCGTGCACCGGGAGCCTGCGAGAGATCCCGGGAGCGGGAAGCTGACGAGAGGTCTCAGATTACGGGTCCCGGTACCGGGAAGCTACCGTGGGTTCCGAGACCGGAGATCCACCTTGGTTCCCGCGGAGCTGCCGAGTCTCCCGGGACCGGGGTGATGCTGGGGTGCCTGGGCCGGGATCCCCCGGAGCGGTGGAGATGAGCCGATGCAGCGATACCTGCGGAGCGCTTTGGCCCCGGGTGGGGGCTACCGGGCGGCCCCGGCCCCGGCCGAGCCGGCGGCAGCTCCTCGGGGTGCCCTCGCCCCGCGTTGGGGCATTGCACAAGTTGCTCCCTTCCTGGGAAGTTGCATCTGCGGATTTAACAAACTTTGGACTTTCTGGCCCGCGCTTATCGGAGATTTGGAGAACGCGGAGAACTTTTCCTTTCAGTCCCCTACAGCACACGAGAGGTTTAAAGGCGACTTCCAGCCTTTTCCTCTCCACTTCTTCACCTTCCCTGTAAAGCCAGCTGTGAGCTGGTGTCCTCAGGGCTCTCTGGAGGAGTTTGTTGCTCCCATGTCACTTGGCTGCTCAGCACCTTTCTGGCTGGGTGGCACTTCAGGTTGTCTTCCTGGACTATAAATTATAACCTTGCTTTATATCACAACCCTGCTTTTAAGTGTAATTAAAGTCACAGGGTGCTGTGTAAACAATTTTTTTTGGGGGGGGGGGGGAGGGAGGAGGGCTGAATTGGGAATGTTGTCTCCTGCACCTTCTGTGACCTTCTTGAGGGGATAACCCCTCAAATCCCACCCTCTGTCTCCTACCTGCTGTGCTTAGCTCTCTCCCACCAAGGAGAGGTATCTCTTCTGTTATTCAAATACTTCTCTCCCGGGGCTGGGCAAGTGTGGTTGTGCAACCTGAAGGGCTTTCCGTGTTTATACCTCCTCAGCCAGGGAACAGCTTGATTGAGCTTCCCACTCTCCTGATTTGCATCAGCCTAACCTCAGCTCCTAGTTCAGAATCTAGCCGTGGCCCTTCCCTGCTGGAGCATCTGCTCCCCTTCCCTGAGCTTGTCCCAGTGATGTTGGAGACATTTGGCCCATGGGCATGACAGTCTCACTGGAGCATCCCTCCATCCATCCCTCCACCCAGAGCCCTTCCCAGAGCAGCCTGGTGCAGGCTGGAGAGCAAGGGAAATATTTCTGTGGTTGCATCAGGGTGTTCCTGGCTCCTGCCTTTCCCCTGGATGCTGGGAGCTTGTGCATTGCTGGAGCTTTCCTGGTTGCTCCCAGTGCCCTGTGTTCAGCTTTCCAGCTCCCCTGAGCCTCTTGGGCTCTTCCCACAGGAGCTTGTCCAGGGCCAAACCCTGAGGAGCTGCTTTCCCTGGGTGTGTGGGTTTGTTGTGTTGTGTTTGGGGTTCATGGAGTGTTAAGCCCCATGAGGGCCTTGGTGTCCTCTGCTTGTGGAGCTGCTGGGGATGGCACCATGCCTGATGAGATGTGCCATCCCAGAGAGCCTGATCCTGCACAAAACCTGCTGGAAAACTCTTGCCAAGGAGCTATCACCCTGCCCTGAGATGTTGGAGTAAAGTGATGGAGTCCAACATCGCAAGGGAGGAGGAGAGGTGATGGTCACAGAGTGACCCAGCTGGGTGCAAGGGAGGCTCAGCCCTGTGTTGGTGGCTGGTAACCTCTTTTTCTCAGAGATACAATCCCAGAGGCTACGGACATCCTCTTGGCTGGGGAGGACATCCCTGGGGATGTCTGCCCCATGTCCAAGCTGTTCCCATTCCCAACCTGTGCACCAAGACACAGGTAGCAGGATTTGTATGAACTTTTCCCTGTGTGGTGCCCAATGCTGTAAGATTTGGGAGTGTTTGTGTCCTCAGCAGTCTTGCCTGCAGTGCAAGAGGCAAGCAGGATTCATTTGGGGCTGGAACTGGAGCTTGCCTGGATTCCTGTTGTCTGGGGGATGCTGGAACCATGGTGTCCCTGAAGCATTGGGCTCATTCCTTAGTGGGCTGCATCTGGTGTTGACCATCTGAGGATGACATGCCCAAAGGCAGGAGAACAGCAGCTGGAGGGGAGCAGGCATGGCCTCCCCAGCCAGGTCCTTCTTCCCAGAGGACACCAGCTGCAGTGAGCAGAGAAGGGCTGGTTTGGGTGAGGTGCTGGAAGGCTTTGCTGTTGAGGTACAAATTCAGGTTGCCACAAAAAATCTCAAGTTTCCTCACAAACTTCATCCCAAAACTAAATCAGTTGGGGAAAACGGAAGTTGATCCTTGTGGAGATGAAAACCTCCTGTGCATGTTTTTGGCAGAAGTTAGATCTCCAAAACCATCAAGGCTGGTACTTAGGGAGGGAAAGAGCATGTCTGGAGCTGCTTGCTGTGGTCTCCTGGGCTTTGGGTAGGCTTTCTAACTGCAGTTTGTGGCAGCTTGGACTATCTCCTCTGTGCTGGAGCTGGAACTTTTCAGTGAGGGCAGCTGTCTTCTGGCTGGTCAGGAGCTGATGGGTATGATTGCTTGTCTAAGGAAGCCAGGAAGGATGAGCCCTTGGTCAAGTCCTGATCTACATGCTGCCTGGGTGCTCCACTGGGTCTTCCAGTGGCCTCATCACTGTGGCCTTGCTGGTGCTGTATGCAGGGAGAAACCCAGTGCTGCTGGGCATCTCCCATCCCCAGGGATTGTACTGTAGAGCCTCACTGAGGAGAACAAAGACATTCCCATAAAAATGGGGCTCTTTTGAGTTTTCTCTCTAGAATAGCCTAGGCAGAAGGTGGCTGCTGGAGGTCACCAGCTCCAACCTCTGCTCAGGGCAGGGCTGGCTTTCATGTTAGCCTGAACAACAAAAAGGTCTTTTTCTTTAGTTTTCCTTCAGTAAATCCCAGGATGATAAAGAAGGTGCTTGCTTTTCCAGCTTGGGATGAGCCCTGGGATGGGTTATCTCCCTCCCCAGCCTCTGGCTGATTTGCATCCTGTAGTAATCTCACATTTATTTCCCTGTGCCCACTCTGGTGGGGAACAGAAGCACTTCTGCAGTTGGGGCTTGTTTACAGAGTGTGATGCTCTTGTGATGGGACTGGAGATAAGGCTAAACTGAACATTAGAACCCTGCAAAGTGTAGGCTGAGCTGGTGGACATGGAGCTGAAGCAGCCAGGCTGCTGGATCAGGATTTCCAGGCAGAGTGACCTTGCGCAAGGTTTCCCGAAAATGTGGGGAGGTTGGAGCATCCTCCTTCCCTTTCCTGAGTGTGAGGGATGGGCTTGGACAGCCAAATGCAGACTGCAGTGAGCAACCACTCTGGAGATGTTGAAGGAAATGGCCAGCTCTGCTGTACTGCAGAGAAAAAGGTGGTGGTGGTGGTAAGATGGGGATGAACTTGATATGAAATGGCTAACAAAAGTGACACTGAGGGCAGTGAAGTCACTGAAGTGACATTCTGGCACCAAAGGCTGAGTAAAACTATCTCAGTGCTTAATGCTCCTAAGAGGCCCTGGCACATCCCAAGGGTGATAAAGATGTAAGTAGTTGTCAGCATATGCCTCAGCATCCAGACAAACCTGTTTGCTCTTCCCTGGCCTCTTGCAGACAGTCCTGATCTGGTATTGGGGATGTCACCCTGACCTTGAGGTCACACATGGTCTCAGATGTCACCACAGCTCCTGGGGGCTCAGAGCCTGGCTTGCCTTGGTCCTGTGAGTCAGACACAGGGACTGCCACTGCAGCATCCAGCTCCTGGGCATGGGAAAGAAAACCAAGCTCAGGCAAAAGGCAACTGAGAGCAGAGACTGAGTGACCTGGGAGCTGTGTGCCAGTCAGTGCAGATTTGGGTCATTCCCATCCTGTGGATCCCTGTGGGATGCTCATCACATGGCACCTGGCTGTGACTGTTCTGCTCACTGCATAACCCCAGGAATTTATCCATGCTTTTGGGATGGAAAAAGAGGAATTGCAGTGTCTCCAGCTGCTGGGATGAGAGAGAGGGCTGGAGGCAGTGCAGCCACCCCAGGGCTTGGCAGGGTGCTGGAGCTGGCATGGTGTTTTCCCACAAATATGGGACATTTCAGCTCTGTGCAAGCCAAAAAAGGGCAAAAATCTTGTAAAAGAGGAGTGTGGAGCTTCCCTGAGCTGAGGGGAGGCCCTGGGGCAGCCTTGCCCAACTTGCCTTTGCTCCAAGGCTGGAGAGGGACTCCAGGCTGGGGCATCCCTTGGGAGAGATGGTTGGTTTGCTTGGAGATAATTGTGTTTTTGACCCCTCCTGCTGCTGTCCCTGTCTCCAGGCTAAGCACACTTGTATCCCACACTTCCCAGGAGCATCCCAGGGCCATCACCTCTCCTCATGGGGCTGTTCCTGCTGCTGGGTGAAGGCAGAGGTTGGGTGGGGAAAGGCAGCAGGATGAGGCACAGCTCTCGTGCCTCCTCCACAGCTGCTGAGCTCATTTCTTTTTGAGCTCATTATTTCAGCTCTGGAGCTGATGGCAGGCAGTTTGCAGAGATGCATTTACTGGGTGAAAACTTGTAATGATGTTTTCTGGGCTCTCTTGTGCTGGTGCAGTGTCTGGCCACCAGTGCTGCTTGGCACAGCAGTGGCACTGGGGTTAGTGCCAGCATCCTGCATCCCATCCCTCAGCCCTGGCTTTGCCCTGGAGCTTTGTGTGAGTGAGGGGCACAGCTGCCCCAGTGCACAAAGGGATGCTGCCAGCACCAAAATGGGGAGCAAACACAGGAAAAACCTCTTTTTTTTGCCTAGATTGGGAGCTTGGAAGACTACTACCACTTCCACCACAGCAAGACGTTCAAGCGCTCGACGCTGAGCAGCAGAGGACCACACAACTTCCTGCGCATGGACCCCAAGGTGGGCAGCCCTGGGGTGGGACAGGGGTGCGGGTCCCTGCTGCCTTGGTCTGGCTCAAGCACCATCCCAAGCATCTTGCAGTGCTGTGTTGCCCTTGAAGCAGAGCCCTGTGCGTGCACAAGGTGACTCATTGGACATGGGATGGCAATGGGTGAGGAGAATGCTTACAAGTGACTAAATGTTAACATCTGCCTGGAAACCAGGAGGAAGAGAAGGGAGGAAAAAGCCTTCCAGGACAGAAAGGCTGTTGCATGCTCAGGGTGTTGATCCAGTTGCCACAACACTTGCTGCCTCAATGGTTGCTATGTGTGAAATCCTTGGCAATAGCTCTGCATTGCTTTTTCCTAGAGCAAGCATCCCAAGGGATCTTCAGCACAGCTGAACTGACAAAAGAAATGGGGAGGGGGAAAGAAAGGGACCTGGGGGGAGCTGGGCTTGGGCTGGCAGGGGAGGGCTGTGGTTCTACCTCAGCTTTCCTCCTCCCTCAGCTCCACTGGTGCCAGAGCTCTGAGATGCTGCTTCTGCTGAGCAGGGGAAGGGTTAATATGTGGAGAGGGTCTGGCTTTTTTGGGAAAAGGGGGGAAAAAGGCACTGTGTTGAAGGTACCCCTGCTGCAGGGAGCTGCTGGGGCTTGCAGTGCTGCCCAGCCACCCTTGGGGTAATCCTGCCCAGCCTTGGGATGCTCTTTCCCTGGGACACCTGCTCACTTAGCACAGCACATGCCACCTGCATCTCTGCAGCCCCAGCAGCCCTGCTCTCCCGGGGTTGGTAGCACACATCTGAGGAGACAGGCTGGGCTGGATTGCTGCCCTGGGAGTGTGCTAGGCTCCCCTCAAAGCTCTTTGCCCTCAGGAGGTGCAGGGGCATCCCGGGAGATGCTGAGTTCAGCTCTGCCATCGGCATACCTCCATCTAAATGACCCTGGTTGTAATGCAGACCAAACCAATTGGCTTTTAGTCCTATTTACATTTACCTTACCTTGCTCTGTGGGCTGTAAGCTACAGCAATTAGCTCCTCTTCTCTTAATCCTTTCTTATCAGTGGAGTTGTAGACCTCCTGGCATGGGTAATCTCTGCCCCTCTCCCATGCACATTTGCAAGTCGTTCTGGAGATATCTCAGCACTTGGCTGGCACCAGCTCAGCATGCAGGAGGCAGGAGAACACCACAGGGCACGGGAACTGAGCTGGAAGAGACATCTTGCTGAAATCCTGAAGCAGCAGCAAGTCCAATCACTTGCAGATGTTGGGTGGTTCCTGCCTTCCAGGGGCTATTGTTTCCAGTTCTTTAGGGTTTGCTGTGCCCTGGGGGTCAGGGTGGCATAAGGAGCATGGCTAAGGCCTCTGTCCCAAGGGGGCAGGCAGCTGGAGAAGGGGAGAGCAGTCCCTTGTGGGACCACACTGCTGCCAAGCTCCCCTCTTGCCCCAGGAGACCTCCTGGCTGGTGAGTGCTCTGCTTGGGGCTGGTGTGAGCCAAGCAATGTGGCAGGTGAGGGGAAGGGAGAAGGGATGTAGCAGACCCAGCAATCTCCTATTAGCATTGCTCCCCTGGCAACTTGTTGCTTTTCATCTTTTTGCCATACATCTCCACATCTCTTGAAGCACCTGGGTCGTGTCAGGGCCACGAGTAGCTCCTTCAGCTACCAACTCATCCCCGCTTGGCCAGATGACATTGGCAAGTGTGTGGTCCTGGATCTCCATGTTAATTCCTGACCATCCACTGGAATAACTCAAGCTGTTGCTTTCCTGGAGCTGTGAGGGGAGATGTGTCCCTGCCTGTGGTGGTTGTTGGGTTTGATGGAGCTAGCCTGGCTGGCTGGAGCTGGGCATCACCCCTGAAGATCTCAGCTGAAGGTGGGACAATGAGAAGCTGTCCCTCTGTTTCCAGCAAGGTTGGAGGGTTCAGCTTGGTGGTAGCTGTGTGCCTCCTCTCAGGGTCCTTGGGGCCATGCAGAGTCCTCACAAGATCCCAGCCTGGAGGGGGTTGGAAGGGACCTGTTAAAGCAGGGTCACCCAGAGCAGGTTGCCCAGGATCATGTCCAGGTGGGTTTGGAATCTGCAGAGGAGGAGATAATTGGAGTTTGCAGGGATGGAGCTGTGCTCCCAGGCTCAGCACTCTGTTGTAGCTGATTTGGCCATTTCTAGCAGCAAAAAGACTTCTTTTCTGCTCTAAATTTCCAAGAAGCATTTCCCCCACCCCAGAGCAGGGGTGGAAGTCTATCCAAGTCTCACCAGCCATGGCAGGGATGCTTCCTCCTCCACCCATTGTCTTCCCACACCAACCACATGGATTTTGCAACCCCTTGACATCAGTGCCATGGAACTGGTCATTTTTCCACGTCCACCCCAGACTCCTCCATCAGCTGAGCTTGATCAGGAGCTTGTTCAGGATGCAGACTTCCCCATGAAGCACCACAGCTCCTGGCAGAACCCCAGAGAATCCCACATCTTCCCATCATTCCTGCAGCCAGCAGAGCCACAGGGAAAGGCACTAGCAGTGGCTTGGGCATGGAGACCAATGGTAACACTGCCAAAGGGGGCTGATTTGAGGAGAAAACCTGGGTGTTTGGACCATCTCCTCTAGTTAATGTGTGTGGGTTTTTTCTTTAACTACACTATTCAGCTGTATTTTTGCTTCCAGTGCTTAAATCCTTTCTTTTATGGGCGAAGCAATGTGCTGTTATCAGCCAAGGAAACTCAGTTTTTCTATGAAATGTATCTTTTTTTTCTCTTTAGAATAGATGCTTAGGCTAGAAGCTGCCAAGCTCCTGAGCTGCCCAGCTGCCCATCCACCTCTACCCAGGTCAGGAAGCTATAAGCCATGCAAGGAACTTTGTTCAGCTGACAGCTTCACCTAAACTGAGCCCAACACAAACTTGCATTGGGGATTTTTATCCTTTTCAGAGCAAAACCTTAGTCTCAAGAACAGAGAGATCCCCATGAGCAATTCTGCCTTTCCCAAAAGAGCCCAAGCCATTGGGAAGGAAGCCTGCAGCAGGGAGGGATGTGCCACAGAGTGCTCCCTTCTCCCAGCATCAGCAAGTGAAGATTTGGTCTATAAATCATTCTACAACTTATTTACAGAAGCATTGGGCTTCCTCTCTGTGCTGGAGGGAGGAGAGCCCTTTTTGTGAGCAAGGAGGGCTCTGGGAGGGGAAACACTCACCAGGGAGGAGATGCAGCTGCTCCCAGCCTGGCACCTTCAGCAGCTCCTGCTGCAGTGCTCTGGGCAAACACCAGCATTGCCCAATCCCAGCCTTTTCCCGCTCATTTCCCACTGGAGCTCTTTGCATGTCATGCCCCAGTGAAAAGCAAACAAATGTCAGAGTGGTCAGCCCCAAGGCCACCTGCTGCTGCCAAAAACACCTCTCTAGGGCTGGCCAGGTCCCCTGAGACCTGCCATGGCTGCATGTGCTCATCCTGTGTTTTTGGGATGTGTCTGCGTGCTTGGGAAAAGCTCCCAATTCCCTGGCCTTATCCAGAGCTGGAAGGATGAGCAGCCCTGGAGCTGGCTGGTGGAGTCTCAGAGCGCTGAGCTTCCGGCCCAGGAGGAAGGATCAGCCCCGAAAGGAAGCCAAGCACCTGAGTCTTCTCCAGCACGTTGTCTAAACACTGAACTATGTGCTGTGTCTCCAGCAGGACCTCAGCCCAGGAGGGAGCTCCAGGCACGCACTCGGAGGCAGCCTTGCTTGTGCTCCTGGGGTCTGGTGCATCAGGAAAGGGATCTGGTCCCTGGCTTGGAGCCCGCAGGGAGCTGAGATTGCCCTCTCTGTCCATCCATTCTTCCCCCTGTCCCACAGCAGCTCTGGCTGAGGAGACAGGGGTTTGCTGGAGCATGGAATGTGGCTGGCACTGCTTCCACATCCTGTTTCAGTGAGTGATGCCCAGCTCTGTGCCCAGGGGGGATGCCAGGCTCTGTACCTGCAGGTGATGCCCAACTCTGCTCCCATAGGCAATGCCTGGCTCTGTGCCTGCTGGTGATGCCAAGACCTGTGCCCTTGGGTACTGCAGGGCTCTGTGTCCATGGGTACTGTCCAGCTCTGTGCCCGTGGGTGATACTAGGCTCTGTCCCTGTGGGCTCTGTGCCCGTGGCTGATGCTGACCCCCAGCTCTGCTTGCAGGTGGCCTGGCTGCAGCAGCAGGAGGTGAAGCGGCGAGTGAAGAGGCAGGTCCGAGGAGAGCCCCATGCTGTGCCCTTCAATGACCCAGTGTGGCCCAACATGTGGTACCTGGTGGGTATCCCCTGCCACCACCCCATCAGAACTCACTGCTTTGCAGGGGGAGCTTAGTGTGGTTTTAATATGTTATCAATCTTTGCTTAGTTCAGCCAGTAATGAAGGACCTTAATACCAGCAGATGTGCCTGGCAGCAGGGTTTTACACTTGAGAACTGACAGACAAGGAGGGTCTAGTTGGAGGTGTTCCCCTGTCCTTAACTGCTCCTTGCTGTGCTCTGTGCAGAGAAGGCTTGGGAGCAGCACTGCTGCATTCTACCCATGGGAGAGCTGCAGCCATGTCTTTGCAATATCATTTTTCTCCTGCCTGCTCCATCGATCAGTGTTTGACAGGGAAATTCATTGAGAATTAAGTGGAGAGAGGAGCCCTTCAAACCTGGAGTGCTTGAGATGGGAAAGAATAATGGGGAGATAGATAGCATTGCCTGGAGTAACTGCTGCTGCATGGCTCTGATCAGGGGAGCCAAGTTATAACAAATCCAGGAGTTATATGGCAGGGGCCGGGATGTAAATATGGTTTCTGGTGGATGAGATGAGCTCCCAGCCTGGCTGCTCACTCAGATGGGCTGGGATGGGCTGGGGTTGCAGCCCTCCTGCAGCTGTGCTTCCTCCCCTCCCTGCAGCACTGCAGCGACAAGAACAGTCGCTGCAGGTCGGAGATGAACATCCTGGCAGCCTGGCAGAGAGGCTACACTGGCAGGAACGTGGTCATCACCATCCTCGATGATGGCATCGAGAGGAACCACCCTGACCTCCTGCAGAACTATGTGAGCTGGGGCTGGCCATGGGCGAGCTGGGGTGGTCCTCAGGGTAAACTGATCTCTGGAGAATGTCAGTCTTTAAACACAGTGTAAGTCTGTGCATGGGCAGAGCAGAAGAGAAAGTTCTGGTTCTTAAAGAAAAGCTCAAGATGTTTTTAAGAAGGAAATGAGGTTTTTAGATAGGAGGGTTTGGGGGGAAACTCCCTTTGCAGCTGCCTGGGAAGCAGCCACCTCCCTCTGCCTCTCCAGGGCAGAGCCAAAAACCTGTGCAAACCCACTTGGCCTCAGCTGAAATCCCAAATGTCCACAGCAGTGGGGGGGCATGGAGCCCAAACCTGCAGGGCTTGGGGTTCAGAGGAGCTCTCCCCATGGCAGCAGGACATTTCCCTATGGAAACATGCAAATGTTTCCCTATGGAAAATGAAACGGCATCTTCTGCCTGGCTGGGCTCTTGTTGGCCACCAGAGCAACTGGAGGTGAAGCAGGACCACGCTGCTGCTGCCACCACTCTGTCCCACGCTTACTGGCAAGTGGAATCTGATGGTGGCAACATCTTTTCCCAGGATCCTCTTGCAAGCTATGATGTCAATGGGAACGACCACGACCCAACTCCGCGCTACGACGCCAGCAACGAGAACAAGTAGGTGATCTGATTGCCATGGGGCTGGGGTCTGCGTGGGGGGTCCCTGGGGTTGGGTGTTCCCCCTGGGTGTCTTCCAGGTCCGTGGCCTTTCCCCATCCCCATCCCTGCAGAGGATGCTGCGTTGCAGGCTTGGCACAGGGTTTGATGCAAATCCAGCCCCTGGCAACCATGCTGATTGCTAAGGAAGCCATGAGCCATGGAAAGGTGCACCAGGGCTTCCTCCCCATGGTCAGGCACTGAGCCACGGGAGTCAGGCTGGGTGCCTGAGGTGTCAGAGCTTAGGCATGCTTTCTGGGCTCTGGTTAAAGCAGGGTGGACACGTGGTGACGTGTGGGAGCGATGCAGAATGGAAATGGGAATGCAAAGAGCAGGTTGAATGTAGACACAAAAGGCAATAGCAAGTTGCATTTGGGAGAAAGTTGCAAAGAGCAAGTTGCACCTAGGTGCAGGATGCAAAGAACAGATTGCTATCTGCATCATGGAATCATAGAACAGTTACTGCTGGAAGAGACCTTGAAGCTCATCAGTGCAGCCTTTGTCCTAGCCCTAGCAACCTGCTAAATGATGCCTCCCAATGCAACATCCACCTGTCTCTTAAACACCTCCAGGCATGGGGACTCAAGCACCTCCCTGGGCAGCCTGTTCCAATGGCTCACAACCCTTGCAGCAAAGAAATTCCTCCTAATGTCCAGCCTGA
>VWZO01019342.1:0-36922 GCA_013396975.1 Bucco capensis | reverse complement strand
CTGCATTGAACTCCATTGACCACAACTCTTTGGCCTCAGCCATCTCTCCAGTTTTTAACCCAAGGAAGTGTATGCCCATCCAAGCCAAGAGCAGTTAATTTCTCTAGGAGAATGCTGTGGGCAACTGTGTCAAACACTTTACTAAGATCAAGATAAATAATGTCCACAGCCTTTCCATCATCCAGCAAGTGGGTCACCCAGTCCTAGAAGGAGATCAGGTTTGTTAAACAGGACTTGCCCTTCATAAAGCCATGCTGACTGGGTCTGATCACCTGGTTGTCCTGCATGTGCTGCATAATGGAACTGGGGATGATCTGCTCCATCAGCTTTCCTGGAAAGCCCTTGCTGTGGGTGTAGGGAGAGGGCTCTCCAGCCTTTGGGGCAGGTTCTGCTGCTGCTCCAGCCTCGGGGCTGGTCTCTGGGTGCCCAGTGTGGGGTTGCTGGGGGGTCCTTAGCCAGGGGCCAGCAGCTGATGGGGCTTTCTCTCTGCAGGCACGGCACTCGCTGCGCAGGGGAGGTGGCAGCAGCGGCGAACAACTCCTACTGCATCGTGGGCATCGCCTACAACGCGCGCATCGGAGGTGAGGCTGTGCCTGCCTGCCCCTCCCCTGCCCTCAGCCATCCCCTCCCCGGGGAACCAGGCCACTCTGGCCCTGCTAAGGGGCTCCCGGGCTGGGGGGTGGGATGCTGGTTCCCCAGTACTGCCGGCAGGTTCTCCTCCGTAGTGCCCTGGCTGCAGGGAGACCCGAGTGGGCTTGGGGGAGGATGGGAGATGCAGGGTGCAGGGGCCTCCCACCCCTTACAGCTTGGGCTGGAAACGTTCTGCTTGAGCTGCATCCTCACCATGAGGATGGATGTGGGTTGAGGATGTGCTGGTTTCACCCCAGAAGTCCACAGCTGTTCTCAGTGAGGGGCATGGTCACCTGTGCTGTGGTCAGTGGTGCTGGTTTAGCTTCAGAGCTGACATCTCTCATTTGTGAGGTTAATGTCTGCAGATGTGCCACTTGGAGGGGAGGGTCTGGGGAGACCCCCAAGGGAAAACCCTAGCGAGGTGGGGGAGTCAGAGCTGGATGGGGTGGGGGGATCTTTGGAAGGTCCCTCAAATAACACGATGTGTGGGAAGCAAATGAATGTGTGTCACCAAATAGAAGCCTGATGGTAACACTGCAGAGCTCATTTCCAGTAGCCTAACTGGTTTTGGAGGCTGGTTTGAGCTGGGGCTGCTCTGACCAGCCTGGCCTGGTATTGTGACTGCTGAAGAGATGGGGGTGTTGGGAGGTTAGGAGTGCAGTGTCCCATCTGCGTGGCTGGTAGGACCATGTAGGTCAAATGTCTGGAGCTGGGTCCTGGCTGGGGGGTTTGCCCCATCGCTGGTGTGGCTGGAGTGGGAGAGAGAGGCTTTTACTGCCACCCTCCTGTCACCCCAGTGCTGGGAGATGTCACCACTGGGAGCCATGTGCCTCTGGGTGGATTCGGGGCTTAATTCCTCCTCCAGACCTGTTCATCCTGGCTGTGCAAGAAGCAGTTTTTGTTAGGGTTGTGTCTGCACAGGAGCAGTGCCCGTGGGGAGTCCTGCTCCTGGCCAAGCACCTTCAGCAGTTCCCTGTGCTGGGAAAATCCCTCAAGGGAAGAAATAACCCCTGGGAGGGTGTATGTGGCATATCCCCCACCCCATCCCATGCCATCCCCTGTGCTCCCCACACATGGGATAGCTTCTTGCCTCTAAAAATCCATCTCCAGGCACACACCAGGCAGCAGCAGCAGAGCAAGACAAAGCTCCCAGTGGAGTTTAAGGCAGTTTTACATCCTGCAGGACCAAGCCATTGCCTTCAAGCCCATTTCCCTGCAGCAGCCATGGAGATGAGCATGCCTTGTTGGTTTTATGGGTCTGATTTGAATTTGCTTCCTTTACTAAGTGCCTTGCCTTAGGGAGGTGCTGAGGCAGTGGTGAGACAAGGCACCTGGCACAGGGCTTGAGGCTGTGGGCCTCCCACAACAGGCAAAAGAGGCAAATGCAGTCTGTAGCCATATCAGCTTTGGGACGCTGGAGGAGAGTGCAGCAGAGCTGCAGTGAGAGTGACTGGAGATGGATTACACAAATAAAGCAGCGATTAATGGCCACCACTTGTTGGAGAAGCCAATTTGTCACACTTGGAGAGCTACCATCTCTTGTCACTGGCTGCTCTTCACTGCTCTTGCAGGGCTTTTCATTTGCTCCAGGCAAAATACATTGCTGCTCCGGAAGCAAAAAGGGCTCCTGCCATTCCTCCTCCTCTCCCCTCTCCTCACTCTGGAGGCTGGCATTGCCCCCAACATGGCCAAAAGCTCTTCTGCAGCTTCCTTCCCTGCTCCCTCCTGTCCCCAGGTACTGAACTGGGGGTTCCTGCATCATGGCTGCTTGTCTCTGGGTTGGCTTCAGCCTGTCTTGGGCTGACTTTGAGCTAAATTTGGGCTGGCTTTGGGTTGACAGACCTGACTTTGAGCTAACTTTGGGCTGACTTTAAGCTAAATTTGGATTGGCTTTGGGTTGACTTTGAGTTGGATTTGGACTGACTTTGAGCTAAATTTGGATTGGCATTGGGTTGACTTAGACTTGGAGCTGCCTTTGAGCTGCCTTTGGTTTCACTGAGAAACGTGCCCACATTTAGCAAGAACCAAAGCCCATCCCTTGGCTGGTTTGGCTTGCTGCACTGCAGCAGAGGGCAGCTCGGTCATCAGGCTTGACTTTTTACCCCTTCTCCTCGTGCTTTTTTGTTATGACATAGAGAGGGAGTTCTTGGGAACTACTCTGCTCCCTGGTTTTACATTTCTGAGCTTGTTTTTGGCTGGTACAGGACAGTGCTGGAAAGAGCTATTTGAGTTGACTGGTGTCCAGAGCTGAGCTGCAGCTGTGATGACATCTGCCTGCATTTGTTTGCTTTAGGAAAAAAACACATGTGGAAGGGGAAATGCATTTTTATGGACCAGACTCTCCCTGGCTGGCAAAATGGGACGCTGGAATTTCCAGCATCTCTCTTCCTACGAGGGCTGTTCCTGGGCAGCCTCTGCCTGCTGTGCGGAGCAGGAATGTGGCAGGGAAAGGGGGATGGGGAGGGAAGGGGATGGCACCCTCCTATTGCAGCATCTGGAGGCTAGGGATGAGCAGCTCTCCTGGAAAGAGCCAGTGGGTGCTGCCTGCAAACTGCTGCCAGCATTTCCAGCTGGAAGTGAGGTTGTCCCAAGTGGTGGTGTTGTCCCACCATGGATTGGGGTCCTGGCTCTGATTTTGGCCATGGAAAGCTCAGCCTGGGGCTTCTCCCTCTTCCTGGGCTCTGCTGGGATCACTTGGGCAGTGATGGGGTTCAGGGATGGCCACAGTTGTCCTCACTCCAGGCAAGAGGCTCCATCCCACATCTGTGCCCCAAGCCGGGGGGCTGTGAGCACTCAGGAAACTGCTACCTCCCAGGCAGAGAGAGGAGTTAGTTCATTAATTAAAACAGGGCAACAAAAAGGGGGTTTAGAGGGGATTTTGCCTCTGGGGAGTGCAGCACCGCTCCCACCACCCATCCTTGCTGAGGGAAGGGAAGTGAGCTTCCAGCACTTGCCAGGAAGCCAGCAACACCACAAAGTTGCCAGCCTAGCTGCCCAGTAGCCTGCTGCCAGGCTGGCTAGTGTGTGGGGCAGCAGGTCCCAGCTACTCCTGAGCCTGAGCCACGCAGGCGCTTGCTGCTGCTGCTAAGCAAGCCCTTTGATTGCAATCCTCCCACTTGTGATCCGAGCCATCGAGCCCTAATGTCTGATGTTTTTGTGCTTTTAGGCATTCGTATGTTAGATGGAGATGTAACAGATGTTGTTGAAGCAAAGTCACTTGGCATCAGACCCGATTACATTGACATTTACAGCGCGAGCTGGGGGCCAGATGATGATGGGAAGACAGTTGATGGACCTGGTCTATTGGCCAAGCAGGCTTTTGAGCATGGCATTAAAAAGGTGTGGATCCCAGCGCGTCCGGACGCGCTCGCCCTCCTCCTCCTGCCCTATGGGGAACGCGTGCCAGGGCCCAGCCCGAGGCTCTGCTGCTGGCCCCGAGGCCATGCCAACGCTAGGGCTGGGCTGGGGGGTGGGCACGGGGAAGAGAATCACCTCTAATTTTTCCTAGTTTTCCCTGGTGTCCCAAAGAGTTCCACTGGATTTGGCAGCTGAGGGTGGTGATGGCGGGAGGTGCCCAGCACTGGCGTGGCCCTGGTGGGAGCCCTGGGCACAGCTGGCCCTGGCTGGCCCTGGTGGGAGCCCTTGGCATGGCCAGATGCCAGGCAGAGCTCCAGCAAGAACAGGCAGGCTCCAGGCTGAGTGGTAAAACTCTGCCAGGCTGAGAAAGCCAAAGTGATTCTTGGGGAGGGTGACTTTGCACCCCAAAATGGGTGCTGGCATGGAAGGGAGCTTCCATCCTCCCAGCATCTCGGTCCCTCTTCCTGCACTCTCCCCAGGCCCCCAGTATCCTCTCCCTGGGGGTTCCATCATCTGAAGTGTTTCCCTGGCTTTCCGTCCAGAAGGAGTGGCTGTGTCTTGGCTGGGGGGGACACAGGTGCTGCTACAGGATCCAGCCATAGAGGCACAGGGAAAATCCTGATTACTGTCCCCAAAGTCCTTCAGTGAGAGGATTCAGCTGGCATCACACATGACTGACAGCTGTCAGTCCCTACTGGGGATGCCCTAGCTTTGCCATACCCCTTCTATTTTCGAATGCTTTTCAAAAATACCAATATTATCTAAAAACATTGGGAAAAAGACCTTCCTGGCAGCTGGGTGGGTGCCAGGGGTAAGCCTCATGGCAGCTGGGGCTCTGCAGTGGGTGCCCCCTGTGTGCTTCAGCTGGTTTGGGGTTGGGAGTGTTGCTGCCAGCAGCCCCAGGCTGGGCTTTGAAACCTCCAGCTCCATTCCCTGCCTCCACTCCTGCCTCCTCTCTTGGTGTGCCAGGACTGGGGCCGGGGCGACGCTGCCTCTTATCTAAAAATAGGGTGGAGTGTTTTTCCCACTATTTACTTGATTTCCTGCCGGGGCCGAGGAATCCATTGAAGTTCCCGGGAGTTCACGCTGTGTAAATATGGGGAACAGGCTGCTTTGTAGACCTTCTTTTTCCATGCGGGATCAGGGTGCTTGCCTGGCATGGCTCTGCTGTTTCGGGATGCTCCTTTCTATCCTAGGGGATATCAGAGGCTGCCACCCCCAGCCCTGTCTCCCCACTGCCACCCGTGTGTGTGGCACCCACGATCCTGCATGCACAGCTCTTAATTCCCAGCTTCTGCTCCATAAACAAGGAGGAAAGCCAGGGGCAGACAGTCAGCCACTGCCTCTGGCCCAAAGAGCTGTAACTGAGTTATAAATCCTTAAAATTGAGTTTTTAATGGGAACATTAAAACAACCTTTATCTATTAGCCATAGGACTGCGCTGAGATCATTCATCATCTTGTTTCTTGCTCCTCCAGCCACACCTTATTAGTTCCTGAGCTAACAAGGGAATATTTATCCTGGGCTCTCATGGAGTGCTGCTGGGCTGCAGGAGCAGGGAGATGCTGTGCATCCCACGCCTAGGGTGAGCTGGATCATCCCCAGCCTTGGCCAGGGAGGATTCCCTGGTTCAAATGATGCCCAGATCCAGGTTTTATAGGGGCTAGGAGTCCCTCACTGGAATGAGGTTGGTTTAGGAGGATGGAGAATAAAGCACTTGGATGTTTGGGATCTGCTTGTGGAAGTCTTGGTGGCTGTTTGTTTGAGAGCAAAAGCAGAGCGTGGCTTTTTCCCAGTCCAAGGGAGCTGCAGTATGTGATGAGCTCTCTGTCTGCCGGGAAGCACTGTCAGGTGTCAGATGTGCATCACTCTAGGGTCACTGATGTGCCTGTTTGTGTCCTGGTGAGACCATCCAAACCCACCATCCCCAGCACAGCCCTGCTCAGGCATCCCAGGGATGTGGCTTTGGACCAGGATGGAGCAGTCTTTCTCAGCACCCATGGGATGCTGAGAGGGGAGGTCTGAGCTCCCCATCTGCTGATCCTGATGGGAATGACTGCTAGGTCTCTGTGCTCCTTTGGCAACTGGTGCTTGGCTTGATTCCTCCCACTGGTGATTTAGGAAAGCCTGGGTTGGAGGCAGCAGGACTGCTCCTTGGAGATGGATGGATTTCTGTGTTGGAGGGCTGGAGGGTCACTGCCTGCGCCGAGCACATGGATTGGGATGCTCTTGCCTCAGAAATCCAGGAAAGCCTGGGAAGTGAGACTGGAGCTGGCAGCAGCAGGCTTGGTGGGCTGGCGAGCTGGGGTGAGCTGGGTGATGCAGGACAGGGCAATAATTCCCTCTGCAATTGCACTTATTCCTTGCAGAGCTCCAGACAGCTCTGTTAAGTCTTTGGTAGGGACATACCCACCTAGCTTGGCTGGGAGGCAGCCCAGAGAATGAAAACTTCCATAAAGTGAGGAGGGAGCCTGGCTTAGCCTGGGTATCCAGAGGCAGGGCCAGCTCCCAGAGCCTCTGCCCTGGGAGAAGGGTGAGAGAGGTAATAAACCATCCCTCTCCCCCACCATAAATCCAGTGAATTCCTCCAGAGCAAAGCTACTTGATTATTATTATTGTTATTATTTGTGGAGGAAGCACATGGAGCAGTGGGAGGGAGGCAAACAGCAGATCTGCCCAGGCTAGCAGTGAGGTGTCTGTGGCAGGAGCAGCTGTGGGGAGGATGGAGCTGCTCCGCTGCTGATCTGTGCTTCCATCGCCTGCCAAGCCCGGCAGCCAGCCACCCTCCCCGGAGAGCCCTGCCTTCCTGGGCAGGGAAGTGAGCCAGCCACTTCATTTCCTGACCCAAACCTCCTCGGGTCACCAAAAATCCTCCCTTGGGACCATGGTGTCCCCACGGGGTTGGGTGTACTGGCAGTTGTTTGGATGGAGGTGGGAGCAGCATTCTCCATTGGCTTCTTTAGGGGCTCCTTGCTGGCTCTGTGGCTGCTGCTGCCAGGTGGGATTTTCCCCCAGCTCCAGGGAGGTCTGGGTGGCTGGCACACCTCTTCCCAACCCCCCCACCACCCTCCCCAGTTCCCATTAGGCTCCTGCAGCTGTACTGGGTGAGGGTGGCTCCAGCAGATCTTCCTGCCAAGCGATGGGAAGGGGAGAAAAGGCCAGATGAGAAAAATAAAACAGGAGAGGAACCTGAGAGATAGGCCAGGGGAAGGCTGCTGGTGGCTTGGGAGGGGTCAGGAGGGGCTTTGTAGGGTCAGGAGATGTGAGGTTTTGGGGGTTCCTTGCTGGTTCCTCCAGCAGAGCCATCCCTGCACCCCAGACAGTGCTGTATGGGGTGGTACCACCTGGTCCAGGGGCTCTGAGCGCTCCAGATATTTTCCCCTTATGGAAGACGCCAAAATCCCCATCACCAGAGGCTCTCCCTTCCTTGCAGGGAGCCACTGTCTGTAAAACCAGGGCTGGCTGAGCTGAGGGAGAGCTGAGCTCTAGGCAGGATGGGACCCGTCCTTCCCTACACCCAGACCCTAAAAATCAGGCTTACTGACAGCACCCCAGCACCAGACAGGGCTGTCCCCTCCTCCCCATGCCCAGATGGTCTCTCACGCTGGACCAACAACCCCTGCTCACCCTCCTGTCCCCTCTCTGCCCGCAGGGTCGCAGGGGTTTGGGCTCCATTTTCGTCTGGGCCTCGGGGAACGGCGGCAGGGAGGGAGACTACTGCTCCTGCGATGGCTACACCAACAGCATCTACACCATCTCCATCAGCAGCACCACTGAGAATGGCCACAAGCCCTGGTACCTGGAGGAGTGTGCCTCCACCCTGGCCACCACCTACAGCAGCGGAGCCTTCTACGAGCGCAAAATCGTCAGTGTCAGCCCAGGCTGGGATGGGTCCCTGTCCCCTGGGGCTGGGCTGGGGGCTGGCTCGGCGGGGAGAGCTGACATTTGCCTGTAGCTCTGGTAGAGGTTTTGCTTGGGTTTTGTTGTGGGCCTTTTATGCTGGGGCCGGAATTGCTCCAGTGGTTGGGAGGAGCTCAGCTCCGTGGTGTTTTCCCTCGGGATGTGGTGTTTTCCCTCAGGACATGGTGTTTTCCCTTGTAAATGGGTGAAAGGGCTGGAGGTTTGCAAAGACACTCGTGCCAATATTTACCTGTCTCCCAAAGTGCCTGCTCGCTCTCCTGGCCTTAGGAAAAGGGAATTTTGAGATTTAGCCTGAAAAAAGAGGGAGGATGGAGGTGTTTGGCAGGGATGGGCAACCCTCAAACGGGGAGCAGAGGCTTTTTGGAGCTGGGAAGTGTGGGCACACCTGGGTCAGCCTGGATTTCCCTGCTGCCCAGGCTGGGTCTGCCCTGTCCCAGCCATTGCTGTGCTCTCCTCACAGCAAAGCACTTCCATCACCAGGCTCCCCATGCATCATCCCAGGCTCAGGCAGTAAAGCATCCCCCACTGTCACCCTGCCTTACCCAAGATGGCAGGGAGTTCTCCAGCCAAATTAATTTTGTGACAAAAGATGTGGGTTTCCTGCAAGTCAATTTTTTAAAATGCTTTTCTTTTTTTCTGTATTCAGGAGTGATTTGTTTGGCCTCTAAAAGACTAATCTCCAGCCAGAAAAACAGAACCCAAGTGCCATTTTCCTGGCATTCAGGAGTGTTTGCATGGCTGAGGCCAGCACTAGCCCAGGGCAAGAGAGCAGCTCCCAGGGGGACTTTGGGGAGGAGCTGGGTGACACATATCTGTCCCCCCCAGAAAATCACCAGATTAACTCAAAACCCAGGAACCTTTCAAAAATGCAGCCAACTGAGCATCTCTTTGCCCACCTCCTCTCTCCCAGCCTTTGGTAGCCAATTACCATGCTCTACCCTGAAATGAAATGGCTTCTTTTTTTCCCCCCCTTTTTCCCAATGCAACTGGAAGTTCTTGCGAGAGAGCAGGGGTTGGAGCTAGGAAGGAAAGCATTTAATGTGGCACAGCTCAGTGCACACCCGTGGCTGCTTGCCCACGCCAGCCCTGCCCTGCTCATGCTGCTCCATCCACGGGGTTTCCTCCAGCTCACCTGCAGCAAAATTCACTTTTTCCCCCCCTTTCAAATAGCTTTTGCACCTTTGAGCAAAGGAAAAACATAAGCAGGGAGGTTTCCTCGGGTGCCAATCCTCAGCTCGTTCTGGGGTCTCGCTGTGGGAGCCATCGCAGGGTTGGATATCTGCAGGCTCAGCACCCTGCTGGCAGCATCCCAAGCAAACCTAGGTGCTGGCTGGGGTATTCCCTGAGGCAGGAGCATCTCCAGCAGCCCAGGCACTGCAGTTGTGTTCTCCACAGGTCACCACGGACCTGCGGCACCGCTGCACCGATGGCCACACCGGCACCTCCGTCTCTGCCCCCATGGTCGCTGGCATCATCGCCTTGGCTCTGGAGGCAAAGTGAGTGCAACCCCACTGTGGCTTGCAGGGAGGTGTTTCCAAAGGTAGTAGCTGGGAAAGAAAGCTAGACAGAAAAAAAAAAAAGGTGTTTTTTTTCCCTCTGGAGCAACTGAAAACAGGGTAAAAGTTATTGTGGGTTGCTCCTCTTTGGCAAGGTTTGACACAGTGATGTTATTTTGCATCTAATCTTCCTGCAGGTGTTTTATTGAGCTAATTCTTCACTTGTTGCCATCTGTTGAAAAGTTGGGGCTGGGGAGAGAAGTCAGGCTTTTCATTTGGTGAGCTGGAGCTGCTGACAGCCAGCTCCAGCAGGAGCTTTATAAACACTTCCTGGAGAAAAAAATGTCAGAAAACAGCATGGGAAATGGAAAATGTCTGTGGAAGTGATGGTGTTCAGCAAGCATTGCATTTCTGGGGGAAAAAAAGACTGCTTTTACATAATGTCGGAAACCTATAAGGCATGCCCAGCAGTGACACATTCCATGCTTCAAATGAGCTGCTCTTTGCCTCTTGTCCTCCTCTTGGTCCCATCCTAGTCTCATCTCAGTCCCATCCTGGTTCCCCAGCCCAGGGGACCAGGTTCACTTCTTGAGCATCCCTTGTTGCTCCATGGAGCATCTTCTCATGAGCTTCTTACTAGGATTATTGATTTTATGGGGTGGAAATAAAACTAAGGCTGGGAATAAGCACTGTGGTCATGCCTGGGCACAGTGATGGCATGTCAGCTCCAGCCCCTCTCCTCCTATGGATGGGTGAGCATGTTTCCAGAGATGCCTTTTGTGTTACTAATAGATTAAGAGCTGTAGATGTAATCTTTGAATTGTTTAGCTGAGGCATAAAACGCAACATTAACTATCAGAGCTTGGTGCTCAGGCAGCTCCATTACCATGAGAAGCAAGAAATTGACTTCCTTGTTTTAAACGTTACTGGAGAGCAGTAGAAATCCCAACTGGAGATGCTGAAGAGCCAACTGTAAGGAAAGCATGGAAAATTCTTCATCAGTATCCCTGTGCTGGGGTCTTCTGGAGGGGGAGCTCAAAAGCACCCAGAGCTCAGTGTCCAGCACTCTGAACTTCCTGCAAACCAAGCCCTGAGAGGGGGTTTGGAAACACTTTGGGCTTCATTTTCTTGTTACATGAGCAACCCAGGATTTTTTCCAGCAATTTTTGCTGTTACACCTGCAAAGGGAAGGTTTGCTCAGCAGTGTGTCAGGGAGCTGCTGAGCCTCGGGGTGTGCTTCACTCATCTCCTACCAGAAAATGGGGAAAACCTTCCTGATTTGCTCCACTTATCCCCCAGAGAGAGCGAGAGCTAAATACCCTCAGCCAGGGATGAATCCTACAGTGCCCATGGGCACGTGGCATCCCTCCCTGGGGCCTCCTCCCAGGAGAGCCAAGCTCTAGGCAGGGCATCAGCATTTAAATCATCAATTCATGCTTTCTTGGAGCAGGAAAGAGGTTTTGGGTTTTTTTTTAACCCAGTGTGGATCCCTGCTGCTGCTGGGAAGACTGGGAGCAGCAGAGCCATCCCGTGAGCCATGTGTTGTTGCAGCCCCCTGCTCACCTGGAGGGATGTCCAACATCTGCTGGTCAAAACCTCACGGCCAGTGCACCTGCGAGCAGCTGACTGGAAGGCCAACGGTGCAGGGCATAAAGGTGAGAGGCCCCAGGGCTGGAGGTGGTGTGCTGAAAGGGAAGATAAAGGTCTCCAGAGCTCTGCTCATGAGAGCACTTACCCTGGCTCTCAACTGGCTTTATCACGCTGTTGAATGGAGAGAGGAGAGGGCAGTCATTTATGGGGAGAGATGCTTGGAAGACTTGCTTGGTAGATGCTCTCCTGAGCTGCAGTGTTGATTGCTCCTTTGGGTGGGCTTCTCCTGACAGTGAGTTTTCCCTAGTGCCAAGGCAGATTTGGGTGTAACTTGGGCAGAATGGTGAGCTCCATGTGTCAGAGCACCTCATATCCATACCCTCCACAATGGGGGGAGGATGATCCACTGAGCTCCGAGGAGATGCTGCTTGGAGAGCAGTGGGTTTCTGAGTCTTTTCTCTTTCCAGTTAGCCATCTATATGGCTTTGGTCTGGTGGATGCAGATGCTATTGTGGTGGAAGCCAAGAAGTGGAAGTCAGTCCCTCCCCAGCACGTCTGCGTGGGAAGCCTGGACAGGGTGGCCAAGTGAGTGTTGTGCAGTGTGGGAGCTCTCTTTGGGCACGTGGCACTTGGAAGGAGCTTTGGTGGAGCTGGCTCTGGTGCTCTGCTGCAAGGGTTCCCAAAGTTCCAGTGCCTGGAGAAGGGTGTCACTTTGACTTTGGCTTCATGTTCAAACCAGCTTGGGTTCACATCTCCATCCCTGGTGGGTCACAGAATCATAGAATCTTCTGGGTTGGAAAGGACCCACAAGGGTCATTGAGTCCAACTCCACACTCTAGGTCTGTTCCTGCTGTTTGAAGGGTGAAATCACAGATATATATGGAAGAAGGTTTATATATATATAAATATTGAATATTCCTTGAATATATTTTTTATACTGAGGGTCTGAGACCCTGGCCCAAGTCGCTCAGAGATGTGGTAGATGCCCCATCTGTGGTACCATTCCAGGTCAGGTTGGACCTTGGGGCTCTGAGCAACCTGACCTAGTTGCAGATGTCCCTGCAGCAGTTGGACTAGATGAATATGAAAGCTCCCTTCCCACCCATGTTTCTCAGAGATGTGACCAACTAGATCCTCCTGGTTTACCCCTGCCTGGCTGTAGAGTGGTTCATCAGGAAAGCAGTTCCTTTGGAATGACTTGCATATGCAAAGCAGGAGTGACTTTGGAGCCAAGTGTGTTGGTGAAAGTCTTTATCTGATACAGACACTAATTACAACCCAAAGAGGAGTGTGGAGCTGTTAATGACAATAAAGCAGCTCCCTGGCAGCCCATAAGGCATAGACCTCTGAGGCAGTTCAAACCCATCTCGTTACCATCGAGCAACTCAGCACATTCCCCTGCTGGGGTGCTGTGTTGCAATGGGAGGAGGAGATCATTTCTGCCGTGAAGCAGCAGGAGACCAGGGTTCAGCTACAACTGGGTGTCTGCCTCTGGGCACTTGCTGTCCCCACGGTGATGCTGTCCCCACCCCGGGCAGGTACATCCGTGCAGAGCATGTGCTGCGTGCCAGCACCCTCAGCAGCGCCTGCGCCGAGCAGCGCGAGCAGCACGTGCTCTACCTGGAGCATGTGGTGCTGAGGCTCAGCATCTCCCACCCGCGCCGAGGGGACCTGCAGATCAGCCTCATCTCTCCAGCAGGGACCAGGTCACAGCTCCTCGCCAGGAGGTAAGAGTGGCTGGAGCCGGTGCGTGTCTGAGCTGGGCAGCAGCCTCCTTCAGGGGGTTACTCTGAGCTTTTGTGGGGAAGGTGGAGGACATGCTCAGGTCTCAGCTGCGGGAGGGCTCTGTGCAAGGGTGGGTGCCTGCAAGGGTCCCTAAAATCCTTCATTACCTGTCTATTTTTGTGATTAAATAAGAGATTGAAGGTCCCGCTCCCTGATGGATGGCATTACCATTGCAGGGTGTTTGACCACTCCAACAAGGGCTTCCAGGGCTGGGAGTTCATGACTGTCCACTGCTGGGGGGAGAGGGCAGCTGGGGAGTGGACCCTGGAGATCCACGACACACCCTCCCAAGTGCGTAATCCCACGGTGCAAGGTGAGAGTCCCCAGCACCCTCCCGCCTGCCCCAGCACCCACTGGTCCCCCCTTGCCCCAAAGAGCCCTTCACAGGTTGCTTTTCTTGGCTGTCACTTTTACTGAGAGTTTTGTGGTCTTCATGGGCAGTTGGACTGGATCTCAGAGCTCTTTTCCAACTGCAGTGATTCCATGGTTCTGCATTGTCCAAATGTTTCAGAAATGGGACTAAACCCTCAGCCCTGAGCTCGGGAGGCTGCTGGTCTGGCTGAGCCAGGAGGGGTTTTCTCCCACCAGCAAACTGGTCACAGCAGAGACCCAGCTTTCCAAAATTAAACCCTAACGAGCCCAGAGGAGGAAACCCAAGAGCTGTAATTGCTGTTTGTTTGTTTTGCCTGGCTGCTGAGCCATCTGGCGCGTGGGCTGGCTGTGCAGTGACACGAGGGGTCCCTGCCCCTCGGGCTGCGGACAGACAGACAGACATCCTCCCCAGCCTGCCACCGGCCTGGTGGGGGGTGCCTGAGCTCAGCCTGGCCCCCTGCATGCTTCCAACCCCACTGTGTCCCCCCCTTTTCCCTGGCTTGGCTGTCTCCTTCCTGGCAAAGAGGCTGGGATGGTGGGATCCAGCCCCGCTGGGAAGGGGCAGCCACCTCGCTGGGGCGTGCAGCTCCCTGCCCTGGGGTGTCCAGATCCACAGAGTTGTTGATGGGAAGCCAGGAGGATATTAAAATCCTCCCCCACAAGACTCTCTGGCGGAGGCAGAGGTGGGGGCAACTTGGGCAGAAAGTGTTTCTGTTTGCTGCCTTCACCCCAAGGCTTTTGAGCTCGGCAAGCAGCAGCCAAGTGCCCACAGAGCTGCTTTCCTCCACCCCTGTATTTACAGTTTGTGGATGAGTGTTTCTGAGCCCTCATGGGCATCAGGGCTTGGCTTTTCCTGGCTCTGCTGAAGGGAGTGAGCACGAGTGTGTTCAGTCACCCCCCTCAGAGGGCCTGCACTGGGCTGTGAAGCAGAGAGGGCAAAGCAGGAGGAAAGAAAGAGAGATGAAGCTCCCAGCCCATGGCAGAAACAGGTATTAAAGGCTAATTTAAGACCATTAAATGAAATCAATTAAGTTGGTTCATTTATTACTAGTTAAATACTCTGGGTGTCCAGTAGCTGGCAGATCCCCAGCATCAGCCCCACGTAGCCCAGGCTTTCCTCACAGATGACATTTTGGATTTAAAGCATATTTAGTTCTCTTCATGGAGGGAGGCAGGCAGCTGAGCTCTTCCCTTCCCAAGGCTTCACTCCACCTTGCAGCAGGTGGGTGCTCTCAGCCCTTCTGGAGAGCCAAGGGTGCTGGAAATGTGAAGCCTTTCCTGGGAAGACAGGTATCAGTAGTTAAAGCCAAGTGTGCTGCAGGCATGAAGTGACTCAGGTTGATGGAGAACTGACAGAAGAACAGCACTGGAAAGAAGCAGGAGCATTTTTTTGGACCCTCTGCCCAAAGCGATGTGGGTTGGGAGGACCCTGGGGTGGGTATCTCTAGCTCCTAGGTGCAGCACAGGCTCTGGTGGTCCCGTGGTGTTCTGGGGGACCCCAAGATCAGCCCTCTGCCCTGTTGGGTAAGGCTGGTGGCTGGAACAACAGCAGCAAGACTAACCCAACGTGTGCCAAGCAGCTTTGGTCAGACAGAGCTGTTGAAGTTGCTGGTTCTCTCTGCACATTGGGCTGTGGTGGTGCTGCAGTTCATCAGACAGGCTATGGAATAAAATATCCCTTGTAGGTCCCTGAAATGGCTGTGTTTGGGTGGGCTAGGAGCTGAGGGGCTCACAAACATTTCTGGGTGTCTGTTGTTTGCCTTCTGCCTTGCTGTGCCAGCTCTGACACTCCAGTCCATCCTCCTGCTCTCCTCAAGGCCAAGCTCCCCAGAGAGGAGCGGGATGGGCAGTGGGATGGGTGACCTTGTGCCTGCCCCACAGGGAAGCTGAAGGAGTGGAGCCTCCTCTTCTATGGGACAGCTGAGCACCCCTACAGCAGCCTGGGGAGCTCCCAGCCCCGCGGGAGGATGCTGGAGGTGCCAGCAGCAGAGACAGAGCCCTCGAGAGCTGCCTTCCTGCAGAGCCAGGTGGAGGTGGTGGAGGAGGAGGAGGAATATGCAGGTAAGCACCAGCCAAGCCACCACACTCTTCTCCAAGTACCTGGAAAAATGCAGACCCAGACAAAGCAAGGGAGCCATGAAGCCTGATCCTGCCCAGAGCTGGGAGGAATGGTGCCTGTGGCTGGCATGGGGCAGCAGGAGAAGGAAATTAGAAGGTAGCCAAAGGCCTGGGTCACAGCGTTCCTGCCACAAATTGGTGGTGCAGCTGTCTGAGGAGTAAAAAAAGCTCCTCTGCCCACCTTCTGCCCCAGCATGGGCACAGATGGGTGTCCCTGCTGCTCCCTGAGGAGTGGGTCCAGCTCCTCTTTCAAAGCTGCTGTGGCACCAGGCTGTTCAGCTGGAGAATGCCAGGTGGAATTCCAGGAGGATGAGCTGGAGGATTAGTGAACAGCCAGAGGCACACAGCTTCATGGGATATATAGAATGAGGTTGATAAGATCTAGAATAGATAAAGGATAAGATAGGTGGAGGATCTCCAGCTCCTTCCCTTCATCCATCAGTCCAGGGAGGGTGTGCTCAGAGCATCCTGGGAGCAGGGTCTGGGGCATGCTCAGCCTCTTCCCCCCTTAGCTGGTCTCTCTATCCCCAGGTCCATGCCACCCTGAGTGCGGCGACCAGGGCTGTGATGGCCCCAATGCTGACCAGTGTTTGAACTGCATCCACTACAGCCTGGGCAGCATGAAAACGGGCAGGTGAGGGCTGGGGCCTGAGGGACAGCTGGCTGAGATGAATGGGGATTGGCACTTCTCAGTCTCTTGGGCTAGCAGATAGAAAGCTGACCATAGTTGGGACTGCTGGCCAAGAGAGTCCTGAGCTCTTGGTTACAGAGCTGTGACATTCAAGACACGTTAACTCTCAAGCATAAGGAATAAACCATCCCAAATCCCCACCGAGGCTGGGGGACACCCTGAGCCCTGCAGGCAAGGGATGGTGGTGGGTGCCTGGCTGCCAGGAGGTGCCTTGGCTGAGTGTTGGCACCACAGCTGGATGCTCTCTCTTCCCCTCCCAGGATGTGTGTCAGCTCGTGCCCCGCGGGCTTTTTCGGCGACCAAGGAGCGCGGAGGTGCCGCCGGTGCCACAAGGGCTGCGAGCGCTGCGTGGGGAGGGGAGCCAGCCAGTGCACAGCCTGCAAGAGGAGCCTCTACCTCCTCCAGGAGATGGGCAGCTGCCTGCTGCTCTGCCCGCCCGGCTTCTACGCCGAGGAACGTAAGGAGCTGCGTGGCTCGCGGGGGTTGCTGCTCTTTGGAGTGCTGTGGGTGGAGAAGACACCTTGGGTTTGGAGTGTTGGCTTGGAATTTCCCCTCACTCCTTGACCTGCTTTGCAGAGCGAAGGGAGGAGGAAAACCTTTGTGTGTTGAGAGGGTGGTGCAAAGCAGAGGTGCTCAACTCAGCTCTTAATTAGAAGACTGTAATTAATGATCCTTACCTGCTTGCGGAGCGTATTTCTTCTCAGCAAGCAGTGACAGATAAGGTCATCTGCAAGAGCAGGGACCTTTTGGGGGGAGGGTGTGTGCCTCTCCACCCCAGGGAGCTGGTGCTGGGGTGCAGTGAGGCTTTGCAGCTCCCACTGCTGCTTGCAAATCACTGTCCAGACTTTATTGTCCTTGCCTCACTTTGTTTTTCTGAAAGGTCAGAAACGCTGTCTGAAATGTCACCAAAGCTGTAAAAAATGTGTCGGCGAAGCAGACAAATGCACTGCATGCAAAGATGGATTCAGGTAAAGTACCAGCAGGGGAGAACTTTATACCTGCAGCAGTGCCACTCGTGGCTGAAATTTGGGAAAACCAGTGGGAAATTAGAAAGTGAGTGCCTTTGGGAATGTAAAGGTAGTGACTCATGTCTCTTTCCAAGCTGAAAAGCATGGTTTAAAATGAATGTCCTTTCCTTCAGCTTTTGCCAAGGTGGTGGATAAGTGCTGTGCTGTGGGCTCAGAAGTCCTTGTCCACATTTGGTGACCTGTGACCAGAGCAGCTCCTGGAGTCACAGCATCTAAAACAAGGAGGGGGAAAAGCAAGGAAAACTTTTACACCACATGTTGCAAAGCACGTGTTTCTTTCCCAAGGTGGTTTCTTCTCAGGTGGCTCTGTCAGAGCCATCCCAGCCAAACAGGGCACTTGGTTTTGCTCAGCTGGCAGAGCTAGGACCAGGCTGAGCTGCTCCAGACAGGCTGAAAAGGTTCTCTGCCAGTGCAGAAAGCCTCCCCTCCCCTTCATCCATGCAGGCAGACTTTATCCAGTGTTCCTGTTGAGTGGGGCTGCTATACAGGACAGTGGATTTCCAGCAGTGCAGGTGCAGGCAGGGGAGCCCTGGCACCCTTGCTGCTGGCCCTGTGCCTCCTGAGGGATGCGGAGCCCAGACACAGAGAAGCTGTTTGCTGTCCCCAAGTTCCCATGGATTTACAATCCCAGAGCACTTTGCTTTGCTCAGGAGCTGTGAGCAGAGCAGGGCTGTGGTGTAGCAGCAGGGCTCTCTCAGACAAGGAAATTGCCGCTGCCAGAAGATTATCTACGCCCTGGGAGCAGCACAAGTGGAAGCACTTGTCGGACATCACCCGCATGGCACTTGCTTTTTATTGTCCAATATCCTTTTGAGCCAGCACTCCAAATCATCCCTGCCATGGTGAAGCAGCACTGGCCCAGCCACGGCTCTGAACTCATTTCCTTTTTTTCCAAGGAGCCTCACAGTGCAGGAGGTCTTTGGGGAGCCTGGCTGGCTGCCCATGGGAACAAAATCATTATATTTCCTCCTGGATGCTTAATTAAGGAACCTGCAGCCATCCTTTTGGTCCAGGCAGGACTTTCATTCCTCCTGAAGCACTGACTGGCTTGCTGAGGCTTCCCACGCTGCAGGCTGAGGCTGCTGCAGGGTCCTGGGGGATGTGGAGGTGGGGACAGGCTGTGACAAGTCTTTGGGCACCAATGTCCTCTCTGCTTTCCCGGCAGCTTGGCAGGAGAGAGCTGCGTGCCGGAGTGCCAGCCTGCCATGTACCTCAGCCAGGAGCCCCACCCCTGTGAGAGCTGCCCTGCCAGCAGCACAGGTACCTCCTTCCCCACAGCCCTGCCAGCAGCACGGCTACCTCCNGCACAGCTACCTCCTTTCCCCCACAGCATCCCCAGCACAGCTACCTCCTTTCCCCCACAGCATCCCCAGCACAGCTACCTCCTTTCCCCCACAGCATCCCCAGCACAGCTACCTCCTTTCCCCCACAGCATCCCCAGCACAGCTACCTCCTTTCCCCCACAGCATCCCCAGCACAGCTACCTCCTTTCCCCCACAGCATCCCCAGCACAGCTACCTCCTTTCCCCCACAGCATCCCCAGCACAGCTACCTCCTTTCCCCCACAGCACCCCCAGCACAGCTACCTCCTTTCCCCCACAGCACCCCCAGCACAGCTGCCTCCTTGCCCCACAGCACCCCCAGCACAGCTACCTCCTTGCCCCACAGCATCCCCAGCACAGCTGCCTCCTTGCCCCACAGCATGCCTGTGCAAATCCCCAAGCCCCTCATGCACCGAGCGCTGCTGCTCCTGCACCCATGCTGAGCTGAGGCAGAGCGTGCTGGAGGGGGAGAATCCCAGCTCTCTGCCACGTGTCCCACAAGGTGCTGGGAATATATGCAGATTAGAAAGGGTTTTAGGGAGTTTTTTCCATTTTTATTGGAGCCATTCTTTATCTCCTGATCCCTCTGAAGCCAGGTGCTTTAGTTTAATAAGGCTGTGGGGGAGGCTGTGGAACCTCTCGGTGTGATGGAGGATGGCTCTGCAGCATATCAAAATGCCAGGCAGCAGAGGGACCTTCTCCAGCTGTCCCACGGGGCAGGGCTGGCTGCTGCCACCTTCCCCCTGCTGCCACCTTCCTTGCCCCTGCCACCCGGAGCTGCTCGGGACTCCCGTTAGTTGCTGGCTTTTTCCCCCTCCTGAAAGCCCCAATGGTTTTCCTTGGTTACTGTTTGCCCTGGGAATCATTGTGGCTCTGATGATAATGTGATCTCCAGACAGTTCATGCTCGGTGGCATGGATCTCATCTATCACACATGGGCAATTTCCTGAGACTAAACCCAAACTCTTTATTGATCCTGCTGGCAGGCGTGGAGGGGAGCAGGCTCTTAATCCCTCCAGAAAATGCCTTCCCTTCTCATTCTTATTCCAGTCAGTGTAAATGTGCTTCACCACAATTATTTTTCGAGCCTTTTTTTCCTCTCCTTTCCCTGCATCACCATTTCTCAAGCCTGGTGTGTGGAAGGCCTCTAATGATAGCACCTCCATCACTGAGCTCTGTTGCCCAACAACACAGCAGCACCAAAGGAAGGCCCTCAGCTCCTCTCCTGAGCCAGCCCTTCCTCCAGCTCCTTCCCACATTTTACTCTTCACAGGGTGGGAAAGCTAAACTGGTGCACACTTGGGAGCAGTGGCCAGTAGTGTCCTGGTGGCCCCTGCCAAGGCTCTGTGGGCAGCTCTTGGCTCTGCAGAGGGGCAGGATGCTGGCTCCTGGCTGTGGAGCACAACAAGCAGCTCGTTCACTGCCAGGCATGAGCAGCACAGAGCTGAGCCAGTGCTCCTCACCTCACAGTGCAGCGAGGCTGCCTCCGTGCTGACGTGATGTGACTCCTTGTCTCCCAAAGCAGCCACATCAACTGCCCTGTCCCCTGTCCCCGCAGGGCTGGGGGAGGAGGACTGTGCCCCCTGCACCCCCGAGGGCTCCGCACCCCACTGGCACTGCGTCCCTGCCTGCCCCGAGGGCTTCTACCCTGCCGACAGCCAGGGGCTGCCCAACAAGGTCTGCAAAAGGTATGCTCTGCAGGAGGTCCCTGGGGAGGGCTGCAGGCAGCAGCAAGTTGGGTGTAAATGTTTCTCTGCTGAGGGCAGGAGTCTCTGCAGAGGTTGGGCTGATGGCACGAGAGCAATGGGAGCAGGTTCAACAGAGCCAAGGGCTGGGTCCTGCCCTTGGCTCACAACAACCCCAGGCAGTGCTCCAGGCTTGGGGCAGAGTGGCTGGAGAGATGCCCAGCAGAAATGGACATGGGGATGCTGGTCAGTAGTGGCTGAGGGTGAGCCAGCAGTGTGCCCAGCTGGCCAAGAGCATCCTGGCTTGGATCAGCACTAGTGTGGCCAGCAGGACTAGGGCAGGGATTGTCCTCGTGTATTTGGCACCGGTGAGGCCACAACTTGAATACTCAGTTCAGTTTTGGGCCTCTCACTCCAAGAAGGACAGGGAGGTGCTGGAGTGTGTCCAGAGAGGGACAGTAAAGCTGGTGAAGGATCAGGAGCACAAGTCTTGTGAGGAGCAGCTGAGGGCATTGGGGTGCTTTAGTCTGGAGAAGAGGAGGCTTGGGGAGCCCTTGTTCTCCGCAACTCCCTGAAAGGAGGTTGGAGCAAGGTGAGGTTTGGAACCTTCTCCCAAGTAACAAGCAGCAGGACAAGAGGAAATGGCCTCAAGTTTTGCCAGGGGAAGGTTTAGGTTGGGCATTAGGAACAATTTCTTCCTCACAAGGGTTGTCAAGCCCTGGCCCAGGCTGCCCAGAGCAGGGGTGGAGTCACCATCCCTGGAGGGCTTTGAAAGCTGTATAGAGGACATGGGCTAGTGGTGACCTGGCAGTGCTGGGTTAAGGCTTGGACTGATGTTCTCAAAGTTCAACCTAAAGGATTCTATGATTCTGCTTCCCCATCAGGACCAGAGCAAAGCCAAGCCCATGGGGAGTGCTGGCAACCATGATAAAGAAACAATGATGCTGAAAACAGCTCAGAGCTGAAGCTGTTCATTAGGGAAATCAAAACAGGGCTGAGGGAGCCAGGGCAGCTTGGGGCTGCACCCCACACACCCCAGCCCTGGAGATGTAAGAGCAGAGGAGCTGGAGTCAGCCAGCCAAGGTGTCTTAGGGCTACAGTGGAAGAGGCTCAGCCCTGGCCCTAGGCTCTTTGGAGGAGGTGTGGGAGGCAGGAGGAGTGGTGATGTTTAAGCCAATACTCCCGCTTCCAATCCCAGCTGCTCCCTTGGCCTGCAGACACGTTGGAGGAGTGTTCCCCCCACTCCTTGGCCCAGCACAGGAGGTGCTGGGAGGCAGGGATCTGCTCCCACTCACCGGCATGCTGCACTGCAAGTGGGGAGTGGGAGTGGATCCAGCCTCGTTAGAGCCAACATGAAAGGGAAGGGTTAAAGGTGACTGGGAAAGTACAGCATGGTGCCTGCCTGCCCAGGGTTTTGCTCAGCCATGCTGGCTCCCCAGCAGGGAGGAGCAGAGGTCCAGCATCCCTGCCCAGGCATTTTGGGTACCACCTTCCCCAGGTGAGGCACAGCTGAGGGGCTCTTTTCCCTGAGCAAAGGGGTGGGGGTAGCACAGGTTTCCCTCAGGGCCCTTAGTGGGATTGCTGGGAGAAGAGAAGCATGTCCTGCTGAGGCTTCCCAGCAGGCAAGTGCTTTGGGGATGTCACTGGCTGCCACTGGCATCCAGCTGGCACCAGTGCCGTTTTCCCCACAGCTTCAGTACATTTTCAAGCTTTGCAGTTTTCCACATCCTCTGGCTCGGCTGGGTGCTGCAGGGCTGGCAGACACATCATCTGGCTGACAGCCCATTTTGGGTGTTGGTGCTGGTTCAGGGCAAGTTCTCTGTCCCCAGGTGTGATGACCACTGCTCAGCCTGCGAGGGCTCCGGTGGAAACTGCCTCAAGTGTAAGGAAGGCTTCAGCCTCCTGGGCGGCTCCTGCGTGACAAATGAGACCTGCACCAACGGTAAGCAGCTGGGGTTGAACTGCTGGCATCGTGGTGCTTCCCCAGCAGCACAAAACAGGGCTTTGGGGATTCCCTTCAGAGCAGAAAGTGGAACGCACTGGAGCTCCTGGGCTTGCTGGGGCAGAGCTGGGCTCTGGCTGGGGTGGGCAGGCAGGGTACCTGGCAGAGCTGCTGCTGGAGAGCTGCCTGTTGCTCAGCTGCATCCAGGCATTTCTGTTTCATCATAGTTGGGGGCTAATTCTCCCACTGCTTCATTCCTTCATCCAAACCCTGTTTGGATACCTGTTAGCAGGCGACTCCTCCAGCGCTGGAGCGAGCTGCACTGCCTGTTAGCAGCCATCTTTGTTTACTGGGTGTCTTCATCTGCTCTCCTTCTCTCTCCTCCCTCCCCTCGGCCTGCCAGCTGACAAGACTTTCTGTGAGATGGTGAAATCCAACAAGCTGTGTGAGAAGAAGCTGTTTGTGCAGTTCTGCTGTCAGACGTGTCTCATGGCCGGCTAAAGTTCAGTGGCTGCATCCATCCAGGACTTCCACCGACTGCCAGCCCCGTTTTGCCAAATGTTTAAGGACAAAAGTTTGTTTTTTCAGCTTTGGGAAGAGTTTACATGGTGCTGTCAAGCAGCTGCTCCCAAGTTTGATAGCTTTAATATCACTGTCAGGGTGTTTCTATAGCAATATGTTAGGCAGGGGTTGGATCCTCCCCTGAGTGATGAGTCCTGAAAGGCAGCAGCCAAGTGGTGATATTAATCCTCTCAAACACTCCTTGTGAGCAGGAACCAGTGCATGATCCATGGACACACACGCTTGGTTCTGCGCAGAGATCCGAGCCCTGGCTGCGAGGGGCAGGACTTCACCCAGCTGGGCAGCAAGAGCCCAGGTTCTGGTACCCTTTCCTGCCAGGGGAGGGCTGCTTCTCCGCTGGCATTGCGGGCTCTGTGGGCAGGGCAGGGCAGGAGCGAGGAGGTGCCCGGCGCGGGGCCCTGCCCTCCCGCACTCGCCTTCGGGCTCGGGCTGGGGCTGCTTCTCTCTGGCCCTGGCAAGAACTGGAGATTGGAGGACCAAAGGGAGAGCTGATCCCATGGCTCTGCAGGTGGCCACAGACAGGCCCAGCTCCTGTGCCTAGGGCAAGTGGGATGGACTGGGGAGGGGTTCACCCGCAGGGAGCAGCCTGTGGGGTCACAGCCTTACTATGAGATGTGTCTCCCTCCTGGAAATGCTAGTGAGTTGTTGATTAACTGGAATGAGCTAAATCCTTCCTCTAAATGAGATGATGTCCCAATTAATCTCTGCTGGCATTTTGCCTTGCAGTCCTTCCCCTCCTTCACTGGGTATACCTCCCCCCCTCTCTCACACAAAATCCTCCTGTTCATGGCAGTGATTTTTTTGTGGGCATCTCTTCCCAAAAGAGACATTCCAGGGATCCAGCCAGGAAACTCTTGATTCTGCAAAATCCATCCCTGAAACAGACCTTTCCATGCTCTCTCTTGATAGTCGGTCATGTGGTGTTTATAGAATTGTGTTTAAAATATCCTTGGCTATGTTGTTTTACAGATTTTTAAAAAATAACTTATACAATCCTTGTTTTTTCTCTCTGGACTGTTTTTATATGGGAGTGGGGAATCTCTTTTGTGTCTCGGGTCCTTCTCCTTTCCTCCCCTCTGCCCTGGCAGAGCTGCTCTTTGCCCCAGACCTGTGTAAAACACTGTCTTAGGCTGTCCTTTGAACCACTTCAGCCTTTTGCCAGTGAAATTCACAGTGTGGATTGTCACCAGTTCCTGATGGAGCTGGGATAATCCCTGCTTGGTTTCAGTTGCAAGGACACCGTGCCCTGCCTGGGCTTGCCCTAGAGCTTACCTCAGCCAGGTGGAGAGGGGAGCTCCTCACCAGCCTGCACCAAAGCCAAGGAGGGATGGAGCTGTGGTGACCTGACCTTTAAGTTAATAAACTATTGTTCTCCCCTGAGAGTGAACCTGTGCTTTTTCCACATTCCTGCAGCTGCCATCCCAGCCAGAGGCAGGGCAGGGATGCCCTGTGCATCTGCACTTTTGTCCTGGCCAGAGCTCCAGAGCACCTCAGAGCACCTGTGGGAGAAACAGCTCAGGAAGAGGTGAGCTGCATCTGCCCAAACCTCACTGTTCTTCTCATAAAAGTCTTCTATCTTCAGAGGAAACTCCTGTCCCAAATAGCTGCCCCGTGCCACGCTGGGCTGGCATCTCTGGTGCACTTAGGGCCACCTGGCTGGGGACTGGGGCTGTGTTCAGGCAGGGCTGGGCATATTCCAGAATCCCAGCATGGTGGGTGTTGGAAGGGACCTCTGGGGTTCATCCAGTCCAATCCCCCTGCTAAAGCAGGGTCACCCAGAGCAGATTGCCCAGGATCACCTCCAGGTAGGTTTGCAATCTCTCCAGAGAAGGAGACTCCACAACCTCTCTTCTCTACTTGTGGGAGATCCTGGATCAGCTGGCAGGAGGACTTGTTCCCCTTGGAGCATCCTGTGGCCCCAGTGCCCCACCACAGCTGGGAAATGCTGGGCCACCTTCCCCCTCCAGCTGGCAGGGGCTGGGGAGGAGCTGCTGGTGCCGTGGGGACCAGAGGGAGCTGTGGAGGCTTTTGTTTGTCCTGTTGGTTTTGCAATGTTTAAGCATGGGCCAGGTGCCCATGGCAGTGCCTGGCTATCTGGAACTGAGCTTTTTTAAGTGTGGAAAGAAAGAAAGGAGCCTTCCCAGGAAGGCAGATGCTTTCTCAGCTGTGCTGCTGTGGGCTCCTGCATCTCGCCTGTCTTCACGTTTGTCAGATGAGACATGTGAATTAACCAGAGGGTTTATCACATACAGTGATTCCTTCTGCTGTTCCAGGATTGCCCTTTTGGTCTTGGGCCAAAGCAGAGGTCAGAACTGGGGGGGAAATGCTCCTGGCTTCTGCCCCTCTGGTTGTAAGATAGCAAACTCATTTCTGTTGCTGTGTCTCACAGCCAAATCCTGGGCACTGTGCACCAAGAGCACTGGGCCAACTCTGCCCTCTGGCTCCTGGCAGCCTGCCCCTGCATGCTGGTATATTTAGATGTACTGAAATGCTAAAAAAAAAAGGGAATATTTACTGTTACATCCTTGGCATCACTTAAAATACACACTGGGTGAGGCAATGCAATTTAAGATGGACAATCCCCAGCACTCCCAGCTTTATCCTGCTTTCTGCTGCCCTCCAGCCTGCCAGGGAAAGAGGAACATTCTACGTGTTGAGTTCCTGCAACAGCAGCTCCCAGCCTCTCCCAGGGCTCTAGCTCCCTCAGAAATCACTCTTGGGAAGTAATGAAATTCAGATTATTTATCCAAGCTATTGCAATGCTTGCTTGGAGCCATGACAATCTGTCTGACACTGGCATGCTCCGAGGATCAGAGTGGCTGTGTCCGCCAGATAAATGCATATTTAGGCAATTTATTAAAGGCTGTTTCTCTACTGTCTTCTGGCACCAAAGCCAAATCTATAATGGCTCTTTTCTGGGAAATCTCCTGAGTGCAGCCTGGCTTCTCCTTGGCTGGAAGCTGTGTCCACAGCCCTCTGCTGTCTTGTAGTTGGCAAGTGGGGAGCACACAGCTTAAAAAAATCATTGCTTTGCCTTCCCATTACAAAGAAAGGGCTTTTGAGAGCTTGTGTGCAGCATCTGGGAGCAAGAATCTGTCTGCTCTCAGTGATAACTGAGGGCTGTGGAGCTGATGCATGCAGCTGTACTGTGCTGAGGGACAGAGGTCCCTGTTGTATTTGGCCCTGGCAAAACCAGGACCTGCCTTCCAGGAGGTTGAGGAGAGTCTCCTTGTACCTGAAATGACCCAAGGATCTGTTGTCTTTCCCACCTCATGATTCCTGAGTCATGTACACAGCAGTGCTGCTGATGCTTCGTTTTGGCTCATGACAGCTCAGTCTCTTTTCCTTGCAGTCTCCTGACTGCTTCTGAACAAGTGCAGATGTTATGAAGACCTGGCCATGTGCTTTCCTAGACAGCTTGGTGAGGGAGTGTTGTCAGCAGGGAGCACAGGAGCTGCCTGACCCCAGCTGACACCACCTGCACAGGGACCTCAGCCAGCACAGGGCCAGCTCTGCTGCTGTAGGCCTGGGGTGTCAGTCTCAGGGCGATGCTGCTGTGATGCTGTGTCCCTCGGGAGGAACCTCAGCTCAGCAAGGAGAGGCTTTGCTGCTGGCAGCCTCCCCGGAGGCACCTTCCCTCCTCCCGGGCACTGCAGGTCACTGAGGTGTCAGGGAGCCGGCTCGGGGCTGCTTGGGCTGAGGGAAGAGCCGTTGGCAGGCCAGCAGGTCCCTCTGCTGACGAGCTGCCGCAGCTGCCATGGCCTCTGCCTGGGGCTGGCTGCAGCAGTGCGTCAGGGCTTGGGCCTCTGCTACACGAAGGACATTGGAGTGCCGGAGTATGTCCAAAGAAACGCGACGAAGGTGCTGAAGGGTCGAGAACAACAAGTCTTGTGGGGAGCAGCTGAGGGTACTAAGGTTGGTTAGCTTGGAGAGAAGGAGGCTCACGCTCCACAACTCCCTGAACATAGGATCTTAGAATGGTTTAGGTTGGAAAAGACCTTTAAGATAACAGAGTCCAACTATCAACCCATCCCTGCTAAATCACCACTAAACCGTGTCCCTCATCACCACATCTACATGTCTTTTAAATGAGAGGGCCCCACACCAAACTCAATGTTGGAGGTATCGGGTCCAGGAGGACAATCCCTGCCCTAGTGCTGCTGCCACACTCGTGCTGGTCCAAGGCAGGATGCTGGTGGCCAGGCTGGGCACGCTGCTGCCTCAGCTGCAGCTGCTGCTGCCCAGTGTCCAGCACTCTGCCCCAAGCCTGGAGCCTTCCCGGGAATGCTGTGAGCCAAGGGCAGGAGCAGCACTTGGTGATCTCAGACGAGGAGGCTGTAGCCGGGGGGGGGTTGGTCTCCTCTCCCAGGTAATAGCGAGAGGAGAGGGAACATCCTCCAGCTGGGCTAGCTTTGGGCTGGACACTGGGAACAACACTGAGAGGCTTGTCAAGCCCTGGCCCAGGCTGCTTAGGGCACTGACTGGAGGGCTTTAAAAGGCGTGTAGATGTGGTGCTTAAGGACACGGCTCGGCGGGGACCTGGCAGCGCTTGGCCCTGATCATCTCACAGCTGCTTTCCCACCTCCGCGCTTCCAGGAGCGCGCGGGGCTCGCTGCCTCGGCGCTCTGCTGCTCTGGGCTGGCGCGCTCGGCGCTCGGCGGGCTGGCCTAGGCGCGCTGCCGAGCGGAGCGGGCGCGGCGGGGCCTGGTGCGGAGCGGGGCGCCGTGCACTGGCGGGATGGTGAAGCTGACGGCGGAGCTGATCGAGCAGGCGGCCCAGTACACCAACGCCGTCCGCGACCGAGAGCTCGACTTGCGCGGTGCGGGAGCTCGGCGGGGCGGGAGGAGTATGCAGCGTGGTGGGAGCGGTGCGGCCTGGGCCGGGAAGCGGCCTGCGGAGTGGGGAGAGCTGAGGCGCAGGGGGCTGTGGTGGGCCTGAGGCCTGCAGCGGGAGGAGGGGCTGCGGCAGGCGCCGGGGAGGAGGCTGCTGGAGGGGTCTGTAATGGCCAGGGGGCTCCAAGTGAGATTAAAGAGACTCCAGTGGCAGGAGAACTGGGGCTGGCGGTGAGGTGGTGAATTGGAAGGAGAATCTGGGGAAAATGTTGGAGGAATCTGCAGTGGTGCGCGTGGGACGCACGAGGGATGTGCCAGAAAGGGGGTTTGGGATGAGGGGACACGTGGAGAGAGGAACTTGGGGCGTTTGCGGGAGGAGAAAGAGGGACGCCTTGAAAACGCTGTGGATGCTGTTGGCTTTGAGGGGAGAATTTGGTCTGTGAGAGATGTTTTGGCTGAGGCTTATCTGCATTCTCAGTCCGTCACCCCCTACACACACTATCTCTTGTGTTGTTCCGCTCTCCTGCGGGCACATTCTCACTCCTGCCTTGTGCTCCCTCCCCAGGCTATAAAATCCCTGTTATTGAGAATCTGGGTGCCACTCTGGACCAATTTGATGCGATTGATTTCTCTGACAATGAGATCCGGAAGCTGGATGGATTCCCTCTGCTAAGGAGGCTGAAAACTCTCCTGATGAATAACAATAGGATTTGGTAAGGGGTTTTGCCCTGGGGCAGTCCTGTCTTCAAGTGCTGGGTAGGTGTGGAAGGGTTTGTTTTCTGTGGGTACTGTACGGGCTCTCCTCGAGTTTCCTGCCTCATTCAGCACAAAAGTCAACCTGTGTTTTCCAGAGAGGACAGTGAGGTGCAAGGGAGTGAATGTAAATCTCTGACTGCATCTGATACTCTTACAGCATGGGCTGGGATTTACTGCCAGCTTTATTAGACAGAGTGGTGCAGGGGATGCTAACCTCGCCTTCTGCCTATGTCAGAGTGGGCTGTTTTACAGGGGGATCCTCTGTGTTGCCATATTTCTGTGTGTTTTGTAGTTTTGCAGATTTCTGGCTTAAGTTAAACCTTTGGGGTTTGTTCCTTTTCAGTCGGATTGGTGAAAACCTTGAGCAGGCCCTGCCCAGCCTGACAGAGCTCATCCTCACCAACAACAACATTGCTGAACTGGTAAGCTCTCCCTGCAGGATCACCCTAAACAAGCTTCAATTTGGTGTGCCATCTTCCTAGTTAACCTCTTTCCTGAGAGTGGTGTCCCATGCTTTTGGTAATGCCAGCATGGTGGGGGTTGGAAGGGACCTCTGGGGTCATCTAGCCCAATGCCCGTGCTAAAGCAGGGTCACCCACCGCTAACAGCAGTTGGTTCTTTAGAGGGATGTGATAAGGTTTTGGTAGTAGTCAGTGTTGGAAGTATTTTAATGAACATGCAGTGAAAGAGCAGTCACAAAGGCTTAGTGGGCTTCCTGTTAAACTAATTGCACTAGTTCTGATTAGTAATAATTAGTCATGGCAGTTGGTCTCTAAAATAGATAGGAATTCAGTGCTTGGTTTTCAAATGTGTGATTTTGCACTGAATGGACTCCTGATCTTTTCCTGTGTTCCCATTCCCTAGGGTGAACTGGATCCCTTAGCCACTATTAAGTCATTGACTTACCTGAGGTATGTGATCTTGAAAGGAAAAGCTGCTCTTCCTCTGCTGTTTGAGCTCTGTTGCTGGCCTGGCTCTTTCCTTTGCTCTGGAATGTTATGCTTTTTGTGAGCTCTGACAGATTCTTTATGCCTCAAAATGGAATTGATAAACCACATTTCCCCTGCACTGCAGCACTTCTGGTGTTCAGTGGGTGAGGTGTAACACCTCTGTAAACCAGCACAGAAGATGGACATAACTTTCACCTGTAAACACCTAAAACCTAAGGGTTTAAGCTGTTCTTACAGCTTAGCAGCTGTTACTGAAGATACTTTGAAATATATGTGTAAACACTGACCTCTCAGTAATGTTACGTTCAGTGAGGGACAAAGAAAAGCAATTTGTCCCATGTTTTTTTCAGTTGATCAGTGTCCAGGTAGGAAATGTGGTGGTTTGGTTATTTGTTGTTTGTGGTCTTTTAAAGATATTTTGGGATTATTGTCTACATTCTTCTTAAATAAAACCTGCTTGACTGATAAAGTTTTTACCCTAGTTTTGGTAAGAACAAAGAACACTGTGCTTGGGCTTATTTAGTGGCGCTGCTTGTCTGTTCCAGCAGAAGGTAGAGAGCATTTGAAGTGTGTGAATGTGGATTGGCATAGCTGTATGTTAGCTGTTGCACATCAAGAACCTCACCCAAACCTCCATTCACTTGGCAGCATCTTGAGGAATCCTGTAACCAACAAGAAGCATTACAGGTTATATGTGATCCACAAAGTTCCCCAGGTCAGAGTGCTGGATTTCCAGAAGGTGAAGCTGAAGGTAAGTCTGCTGTGTGCTGATCAGTGGAATACCTTTGTGTGTCTCTGGCATTCAGCAGTAACCAGCAGACTTTGCCAGAGGTGTACGTTTGATTGAAACTGTGTCATAAGTGGCACTGAAACAGGCTCTTTGTGCTCTTTCATGGTCTCATTCTGTTAAGGATAGTATCTGTTTAATTATATTTAATGAAGTTTTGCTGCCTTTGTTTGTTCAGTCTGATTGTTTCCTGAGTCTCTCTGCTGTTGGGAGGAAGACAAAGCTCTAGAGGCAGAACGGAGCAGTGGCAGCAGAGGCCTCTGCTCCAGGGGAGATGGGGTGGGGGAGGGATCCTAGGAGCAGCAGTTGGACACCTCTGGAGTCTGAGCCTTTGGCCAATGTTTGTGTGCTCTCCATGTGCTGCTGTTGCTGCTGCAGGTGTGCCAGGAGAGCTGTTGAGAATGCCTTATTCCTAACTGTGTGTGTGGTATCGCTGTAGGAGCGACAGGAGGCAGAGAAAATGTTCAAGGGCAAACGGGGTGCTCAGCTTGCAAAGGATATTGCCAGGAGAGCAAAAACGTAAGAGAAACCACTTCCACTGGCAGCCTCCTTCAGAAACACCACGGGGTAGGCACTGCACTGCAGCCCAGCTGCTGCCAGGCAGCCCAGGCTTTGGATGGTGCTGAATACAACAGGGGAATCTTGTGGAAACACATGTTTGGTCAGGGTGCAGTCATTTAAGCCAACAAGCAGCAAACCTTCACTGGATTTTTTTCTTTTCTGTTCCCTCACTCTGGCCATTGTTTATTTTGGGTTTTTTCCTAGATGATTGGTCACTAAAATGCATTGTTTTGCCAAACTGTAACTTCTGCTGGAACTAGGAGGAGAAATGCAGATGAAAATCTTCAGTTCTTAATGGTACATCATATTTGTGATAGTGTAACTAAACTAAATATATATATATATATATATATAGTCTTGTTTAATCCTCCCTCAGCCTGCTTAGAAATCAGAACTCAGCTCATGTGTGACAACAGCATTCCCAGAGTGAACTAAATACCTTGAACAGAGTTAGCATGTAAAACTGGAACAGATGGACCCTAGCAGAGTCCATGAACGGAGAGGGCTCAGCTCTGTGATGGAACAAGGAGGTGATTGAGCTAAGTAGCTTCATGAACAGATGTGAAGAATATCTATAGCTGCAGAAGAGGTTACAGCAGTGATGCTGGGCCAGCACTTCAGGGTGTCCTTCCCTGCTGGTCACTCAGTAACAGACATTTCACAGAGCACAGGTTTTTCTGTTGTGTTCTTGTTTCTTCATTAAGCAGTTAACAGGGTTTTCTTGAGCATTAGGATTAGCTCCAGCCTGGTGTGGGCTTTCATACAGCCTGTTGGGATATCCTGTTGGACATAAAGGAGCAGGAATAGCCAATCTCAGTTACTCATTCATCCACCCTGGTTTGGTAATGGCAACTCACACCTAAGTGTTCAACAACATCCAAATCCAGCAGCTTTTGTCAGCAGCTTCACTTCTGGAGTTGAGCTCTGCCTCTCTTTGTGAGGAGGTGAGGAGGTGGGGGGAGATGGGGCAGCCAGGATGCTGCTGGTGTTTCTGAAGGAGGCAACTCTTCACTGTATCAGTTTGTTAACAAAGATAAGATACTACACTTGACTGAAATGCTTCCAAACCTAGTTTGGAAGCAGAGGAGCACGTGCTCTTCAAAGGGGGTAACAGGTCTTTTGGTTTTCCCTTTGAAGCTTCAATCCAGGTGCTGGGCTGCCCACTGACAAGAAGAAAGCTGGGCCCTCCCCTGGGGACGTGGAGGCAATCAAGGTAAACATGTCAGACAGCAAACAGAGGCAGAAATGGAGGAGATAGACAGTGGTGGATGTGAGCTGAGCACATGGCCTTCCTCCTAGCAACCCCTGGCTCTGGTGGGATGACTAGAACAGTGTGTCCTAAACACCTAAACTAGGTGCTTTTGTTCTCATTTTCCTTCTGGTAAGATTTCCTTGGGGTTTGCCAACTTGAGTGAGATGTTGGACTGAGGTTAGAGTTCTCTCAGGGTAGAGCAGCTTGTCTAATAAGGGGAGGAAGGGAAGATTGTGCTTTGTCAGTCTTCTAGAACTTTCTGTAGTAGCTTAGTGTCACTTAACTGGGAAAGATGTTGTTGTGTTGATGCTGAAGAGGCTGAGGCACCGTGAGAGCAGGTTGCTCATCTTCTTCTCTCTGTCTTTCAGGCTGCCATAGCAAATGCCACGACTCTGGCTGAAGTGGAGCGACTGAAAGGCTTACTGCAGGCTGGGCAGATCCCTGGCAGAGAACGAAAATCAGGTCACTGCTTCTCTTACCTTTGTTTCCCAGACAGAATCTGCCTCTCCTCACTGCCTCCTGATGCTTTGTGCCCTCCCAGTAAGGAGTTAGGTTGGAAGGGGCAAACCAGGAGTTGACAAGGTGTTTAAAGTGAGTGTGACTGTTGTCAGAATGAGTGTGGCCCGTATCCAGAGGACTCTGTAACTGGCATATTGTCTGCTTGGCCCCTGGAGTATGTTACTGTGAGGGTTGGTGCCTCGGGTGTGGGGACAGGAGCATGTCCCAGAGGTGTCTGCACGGGTGACCCTTGGCTGCAGACTGGCAGTGTCTCCTCTCTGTGTCAGTGCTGTGGAGAGGTTTCTTCCTGCAGTGGTTTTGAAGAGTTCCTGTAATTGCTGCCCCTCTCCGGAGGGGTGACAACTCGTATCGACCACGCGGGGGAGGAAGAGCTGAGAGGTGCAGTATTAGCCCTAACCTCTGCCCTGTCCTTCCAGGCCCCTCGGAGGATGCCGAAGAAGAGATGGAAGAAGACACTGTTCCCAACGGCTCCTAGGCGCGAGCCGCGCCCCCTGAGAGCCCTGTCCCGCGGGCAGCGTTCCGCCGCACGCGGTCCCTGCGCCTTTCCCCCTCAATAAACGACCGTTGCCTTTTTCTCCCCGTGCTGCAGCGTCGCCTTCCCGGGCCGCGAGGCAGGAGGGGCGGTGGGGCCGGCACCGCTAGGGCGGCGGGAGGGCAGCCGCTTCTTGATTGGCTCCTTTGCGCTCCGCCTGCCTCATCTCATTGGTCGGCGGCGCCGTGAGGTCACCCTGCCATTGGCCCACTTAAGGGAGTCTCGCCTCCTGGTTGGCTCTGTGGCGGGGTACGAAGAGGGCGGTGATTGGCTTAGCGCGCGGGGCGGCTCCCGGATGTGAGGCGGTGGCAGAGGCGGCGGGCGATGGAGCTGGGGGGAGGCGGCGGGGCCGCGGCAGGCCCTGGGCCGGCGGAGCTAGACCGGGGAGGCCTCGATGTTCTGCAGCACACGGGTGAGGGGCGGCCGGGACGGCGTCCTGGGGCAGAGGGGTGGCAGCGGGGCTGGGGACTGGAGGCGGGAGTCGCCCGGGCGCGGCCCCTCCCTGCTGGCCGGCTGGGCTCCTTCCCCCGCGGCCCGCGCTCACTTACTCCTTGTCCCCGTCGCAGTGGGCTCTCTGCTGTCCAGCTATGGCTGGTACATCCTCCTGGCCGCCGTGGCCATCTATCTCCTCATCCAGAAGCTATCGCAGAGCCTGGCGAGCAGGCCGAGCAGCCAGTCCGGTGCAGCTGACGCAGCGGTGGGTGAGTAGAGCTTTGCGCGTTCTCTGGAGCTCCAGACGTTGGTGCTTGTGACTCCTCTAGGCTCCTGCTACCTGTGGGACACCTGGCAGCTGCTCAGAGCCACACACACTGAGTCTGTTTAATAACAACCCAAAAGAGATTCAGTCCTGAGGGATTTCAGTGGTGAGCAATAGAACCATGGAATGGTTTGGGTTGGAAGGGACCTTAAAGATCACTGAGTTCCAACTCCAGTGCCATGGGCAGGGATGCCACACACTAGATCAGGTTGCTCAAAGCCCCGTCCAACCTGACCTTGAACACTGACAGGGATGGGGCATCCACAGCCTCTCTGGGCAACCTGTGCCAGTCTCTCACCACCCTTACAGTGAAGAATTTCTTCCTGACAGCTCATCTGAGTCTTGCTCCTTAAGTTTGAAACTGTGACCCCCCTCATCCTAGCACAGCACTCAGTCATGTGTAGGCCATGAAAACATAAGAGATATCCCACTGAAGAGATTGCTGGGGAAAGGCTGGACCAAGAGAAGTGTTTATAAAAGATTTCAAGGAAGAATTGTGTCCTGAATTGACGTTGGGAGTGAAGGAGCAGGGCATTGCAGAACAAGGGGACAGCTGAGCTGGTCTTTGATAGTGAGGAGCTGAGAGAACGATGGTTGAAAATAACAAACTTACTTACCAAACAAAACCTAAGTATCCAAACTGAGGGAAAATCTTGTGATGAATATTGATTTTTCTTAACATTCATCATCTCTCTCAGTTATTCCTTCCCAGTTCCTCCTCTGGCAGGATTATGTACCTTTGGGGTGTAACTGCCTCTCGTCTGTGTTACCTTCTGAGGTGTGGTGTAGGTTTTAAACCTTACACCACCATGGCCCTGCCTCCTCTGGAGACTCTGCCCATTGCTTTGGTTTGCTGGCATGGCAGGGCATGGGCCCTGGAAAATATCACTCACCTGCTCTTATCCTACTGCTGTTCTTTGGGAATGCTAATTAAATCTTGATTTCATTGCCAAAACTGCCTGTAAAGTGAAATACTGTAAGTACTGAAATGTCTTTCACTTACCCATCACTGGCTGGTAGCAGATGTCTGAGACAAGTGTGGAAATGCTTCAGCTGCTGGGAAAAAGAGAGCAGGAATTGCCTTTGGATATCGTTTCCCTTTTGACTTCTCCTCAAGGGCAGGCATGAAGGGAAGCAGGGGCTCAGGGGAGGTCTGAGACTGCTAGCTTGCTCTGAGCTGTGTGGGATATCTCTAAGTGTTACACCTACCACTGCTTCCCTGCCCTAAAGAAGGGGCAGGAGCCATAGCCAGCAGGAGAAGGAGTGGATGTGGCTCTCTTGCCTCATGCCTCTGCCTAGAGGAAGTTTTCTGGGCACAGAGGGAATCCATGGGGAGCGTGGGTGATGTTTCTGGAATTATTTGTGTTAAATAAAAGCCTCAGGAATAGAGGAAGTACCCTAGAAGTGTGAATTTCAGTTTTTGATGGGTTTGTAACATTGGTGTCCTCCCTCATTAAAATCCCATTAGAGTAATTGCCTTAAAAATGCTAAAATGAGATGAAATTTAAATCAGCTTAGAAATTACTGTGAGAGAGGAGCTGGAAAGTGAGCCTGAGCTGTGCTTTTCTGCAGAGCAGCTGCAGGGAGAGCTGCAAGCCTTTCCCTATTATAGCTCTTGGAGAGGAGCATCAGGAATTTCTTCTGAATGGCTTTGCAAACTCTTTCCCCATTTGCCAGAGCCTGAGCTGGTGGTAAGAAGGCAGGAGGCTTTGGCAGCAGCTCGCCTCAGGATGCAAGAGGAGCTGAATGCACAGGCTGAGAGATACAAAGAGAAACAGAGACAGGTAAGCAGAGAGCTCTTCTTTCCTTACCTCCCCAGCTGGTCAGCAAGGCCTTGGCTGCTGGCACAGAAAGGTCCATCCCAGGAGCCTCCCTCTCTCTGCTGCAGGGTGGGGGGTGGGCTTTCCCCCTGCCTGCACCTGGACCCACTGTGGCTATGGTTTGATGCACAGAGCAGCAGGGAGCAAGAAGAGAATAAGATGGCAGTTGGTCTTAACCATTCATTAATTGAATTGCCTGGATAAATCGCTGTGGAGGAGAGCTGGGAGAACTGTGAATAATACAGAGTGGGGTGTAAATGTGTAGCATTGGAAAGCCACATTTTCTCCTGAAGAAGCATTGTGCAGTACATTAGTATCCTGTGTAATGTTCTCTGCTCTGTACTTTGTGTAAACTCAGGATTTAAGCTTGCTCCTTGGTTCTCTTTCACTTCCAAACTGTTGTAAAGCATCCAGGAGAAGCTGCAGGCACAGTGTGTGTATTGAGGAGGGGTGGCTGGGAAGACATGGGTGTTCAGAACAGTGAATGCTTCCTTAAGGTCCAAGATAGTGCACCAGATAAAGAGAGAGGCCTTGGGTTTGAGGAGCCTGTTGTTGCTGTAGCGCTGGCAGTTGTGATAGGTCTGAAATCTGAGCCTTGCCTCTGCTGGCTTTGTGTCCTAGCTGGAAGAGGAGAAGCGAAGGCAGAAGATAGCCATGTGGGAGAGCATGCAAGAAGGGAAGAGCTACAAAGGAAACCTGAAACTGAGCCAGGTAACAGCTGTTCATCAGGTGACTGCTCTGCCTGTGCAGTTAGGTTAGCAGGATTGCTGGGGATGGGATGCTGAGTAACTTTGGCTTCTCTGAGCAGCAGGAAGCAGAAGCTGGAGCCTCCAGCTCAGCAGCGCTCCCGAAGGCCAAGCCCAACAAGAAGCCCTTGCGAGGAGGGGGTGAGTATGGAACCCTGCAAGCAGAGCATTGCTCCAGCTCTCTGCAGGTCCCTGCAGGGATTTTTCTGTCTTCTTGAAGGAAGAAACAAAATATGCCTTACAAAGGAACTCTGCCTCTGACCAGCTGCTATCTGTCCCAGTTCCATCCTAAGCTTAAGTAACAGATTATGGCATTAGAGGTCTCTGATCTCATGAGGTGAAGTGAAGGAACTATTTGCACTGTTCAGTGGCTAAGTTAAGCTGGAAAGCAGAATTTGACTAGTCTGAGAAAAACAAACTCCCAAGGTGGAGGTAATGCTGGAAGTTTCAGTGGAACAGGTTGCTCTGAAACCTGTGAGGTTTTCAGTTCTCTTTTTTCCTTCCCTTATAGAGCACAAGTTGAGGGAGGAGGTTTGCCAGGTTGTATCTTCCTGAGTGCACACTCAGCAAATGCAATCTCCTGTTGGTATGGCATAAGGGCATGGAACTCAAGTGTCTGTTTGTGTCATTGCATGTAGTCACCTGCTCAAATCCTCTTGAAGGCATTCTTACAGGAGCAGTAAGTGCTTCTACCTGGTGACCTTCAGAGGGTTCCTTCCTTGCAGCACTGGAATAACAGATGATTTCAAGTACCTATCTACTGGGGCTCTTGGAGAAGAGTTACTGTTCTGCTGTGCTTGCTCTGCAGAGCAGCATGAAAGATATAGTGCAGACTTAGAGAAATTAAATGGTAATTAATTTCAAGTGGAGAGTCTGTGGGTTAAAACTAAG
>VWZO01019339.1:4861-23517 GCA_013396975.1 Bucco capensis | reverse complement strand
AGTTAGTCTAGCTGACCTGGAAAGGTTCCTTTCCAACCTAAACCATTTTCTGATTCTATGTTTCTTTGTCATCTGAGTTTGGAAAAGTGGGGAGATTTTTCTTGGCTATGAATCTCCAATTGTGGTGGAGAAATAGGTCAAAAAAAAGAGAAATGGAGAAAAGCAGGAACCTATTTTGGGGATTTTTCCCTTTCAAAAGAATATTTCCCTGGAAGAAAAAAAATCTCTTCATCCAAGTAAATGACTGAACAGATGACCTGGAAAGGTCCCTTCCCACCCAACCCATTCTGTGATTCTGTCACTGATGGAGCAGGATTGCCCCAGCCCTGGAGGAGGGGAGCAGCCATGGAGCAGATGGCCATGTCTGGCTGCTGCTTGATGTCTTGCACTAAATACCATGTTGCTGCTGCTCAGCTGAGGGATGTGCAGAGCAAATCCTTTCACACACCTCAGCTGCTGGCACAGCCTCAGGCTTCACTCTTGTGTGCCTGGTCCTGGGGCTTCAACTGAGAACTGGCTGAAGGACAGAGCCCAGAGAGTTGTGGTCAGTGGAGCAGAATCTAACTGGAGACCTGTGACTAGTGGTGTGCCCCAGGGGTCAGTGCTGGGGCCAGGACTGTGCAATATATTCATCAATGATCTGCATGAAGGGGTAGAGTGTTCCCTCAGCAAGTTTGCAGATGATCCCAGGCTTGGAGCAGTGGCTGGCACACCAGGAGCTGTGCTGCCATCCAGAGTGACCTGGACAGGCTAGAGACATGGGCAGGGAGAGACTTGATGAAATTTAACAAGGGGAAGTGTAAAGTACTGCATGTGGGAAAGAACAAGCCCATGGATCAGTACAGACTGGGAACTGATGTGTTGGAGAACAGCCCTGGGGAAAAAGCTCTAGGAGTGCTGGTGGCTAGGAGGATGCCCATGAGGCAGCAATGTGCCCTTGTGGCCAAGAGGCCAATGGCATCCTAGGATGCATTAAGAGGAGCGTGGCCAGCAGAGCCAGAGAGGTTCTTCTCCCCTCTCCTGTGCCCTGGGGAGGCCTCCCCTGGAATGCTGTGTCCAGTTGTGGGCCCCTCAGCTCCAGAAGGATAGGGAGCTGCTGGAGAGAGTCCAGCACAGGGCCAGCAAGATCCTGAAAGGAGTGGAGCATGTGCCCTAGGAGGACAGGCTGAGAGAGCTGGGTCTCTTCAGCCTGGACAAGAGGAGACTGAGAGGAGACCTCAGCAATGCTTAGAAATATGTGAAGGGTGAGTGTGAGGAGGAGAGAGCCAGGCTCTGCTCCATGGCATCCAATGGTAGGACAAGAGGGAATGGGAGCAAGTTGGAGCACAGGAGGTTTAGTATTAAGCTGAGGAGGAACTTGTTTGCAGTTCAGGTGCCAGAGCACTGGCCCAGGCTGCCCAGGAGCCTGTGGAGTCTCCTTGTCTGGAGCCATTGCAGAGCTGCCTGGACACATTGCTGTGTGAGCTGGTCTAGGTGCTCCTGCTCTGGCAGGGGGGTTGCACTAGATGATCTTTCTAGGGCCCTTCCAACCCCTGACATACTGTGATGCACCAGACATGGAGATGAGGGAAAGGTTCTTCCCCCAGAAGACGTGGAGCACTGAACAGGCTCCCTAGGGGAGGATTCATGGCATGAAGGCTGACAGAGTTCCAGAAGCATTTAGACAACACTCTGAGGCATGTGGTATGTTTTTGGGGGTTGTCATGGGCATAGGCAAGAGTTGGACTCCATGATCCTGGCCCAGGCTGCCCAGGGAGGTGCTGGAGTCACCATCCCTGGAAAGGTTCAAACAACATCTAGCTGTGGTCCTTAGAGCCATGGTTTAGTGTCCTGGGGGTGATAGGTTGATGGTTGGGCTTGATGACCTTAGAGGTCTCTTCCAGCTCAGGAGATTGTGTGATTCTATGAAATGTGTTTGCAGTGAAGAGCAGGGCCTGGCCTTTGCTGCTTGCCTGATTATATCATGGATAGAATAGTCCCAAACTGACTCAATCCCACAGAGAAAGTGACCAGGAATGATTTCTATCAACCCTGTAGGAGCCAAGTGGCTTTGCTAAGAGCATCATCCTTGCCCTGCTGCTGGAGGTCTGCCATGGTGCTGGGCTGCTGCTGTGGTGTCACATCCATCTCCTGCTCTCCTCCAGAGCTACTCTACTCTGGAAGTGGCTGTAAAAATATACCAACATCTTGTGGCTGCTTTAGTGCCACTCAGTGAGGCTGAGATCCAATCTAGCCCCTTTACAAGCAGGAGGTTTTATTGCCTTGCCTGCCAGCACCAATCTGGAAGCAGCAAGTGAAGTTTATCATGTCCTTGGTGATGATGATGGTATAAAAGTGCAGTTGCATCCCTGAAATATGGGACAGAAAGCAGGGCTGCCACACTGCCCAGGCTGGGCTGGCTCTGCCCAGCTAAAAAGGAGCAAAAAAAGAGCAAGAAGNAGATGAGCTCCAGAGGGCCCTTCCAACCCTAATGGTTCTGTGGTGCTGTAAGTGGTGCTGCTCTGAATGATGGCTTGGTCTTGTGCCAGCAGTGCACATCCCTTGGGCCATAAAACCATCACCCAAGCATAGAGCCATGGCCATGGTGGCCAGGCTGGGCCTGAGCTCCACCCTGTGCTGCATGGGCACAGGCTTTGCTTCTCCTCTTGCCCCAAATATTTCACTGCAGGACTTGAGGCAGAACTGTTTCACTCAGGGCTGTGAGCAGCAGAAGCCTCCTGGGGATTTGAGCCTTGCTGGCTCCACAGAAGTGCTGTTTTCAGGCTGATGTTTGGTGCTTCTCTGCGTGAGGATGAGGGAGCAGTTGCTGCTTTTCCTTTGCAGAAGGCATAAGCTGAAGTTGTCCCCTTGGGACATATTTGGAGCTGTTTGTCCTGAGGCTGCTGCTCTGAGGGGAGGTTAGGCTTTCTAGGCATGGAATGGCCTAACAAAGCTCCAGAGATGGGAGCAGTTTCATAGCAAGGAGCAAACTCTGCTGCTGTTGGCTGGGTAGGAAGCATCCTGCAGGTTCTCAGGAGCTCAGGAGGGTTGTGGAGCTGCTGAAGGCCATGGCTGAGGAGTTTCCTGCCAATCTCACCCTGGATGGCTCAGCTCACAAGTATTTCCCCATCCTTGCTTTGCCTTTAAGGTGCTGCTTGGTGGTTTTAAGGAGTATGGGAGGTCTGAAGGTGTCCAGTCAGGATTTGGTCCATGTTATCCTTCCATAGCTGGAGGGGTTTGTGTTTGACACTGACATTTCAAGTCCAAATGTTTTATCCACCCTCTTTGCAGAGGCTCCAGAGTACCTGCATGAGGATCTTCCTGGGGGGATCTGTGGGCTCCTGTGGGATGCTCTCAAGGTGTTTTTGGCAGGGTTCTAACAGCATCATTGCCATGGTCAATCCCAGGGCTGTAGCTCCTGCTGGGCTGGAGACAGAGCTGTGCTGCTGCTCAGTGGGGAAGGAGCTCAGCAAGGGGAATGGAAGAGCAAGTCATTACCTGAACCAGTGGGTAGAGAGGTTAGGAGGACAGATTGTAATTATTATCCAAATGAATCCTGGCCTTCCAGCCATGTGCTGGCACCTGTTCCAGGCTCCAGGGCTCTTATTGCCAAGATGTGCAGAGCTCATCCCTGGGTTGCTGCTGGAGGAGGGACAGCCTTGGTGGTCAGGAAAGAGGAATGCAATACACCATTACCTGCCTTTCTCCTCTTTTCACACCATCTGCTGCTGCTTCCTGAGGGCATTGTCCAGCTTGTTGTCTTGCCTGACCTCATTCAACCCAAGGCTGGGGATGTCATGGTCACAACCTGACGTGTCTCAGGCTGGTGGCCTCGTTTCACCTGCATTGGATGTGTGCTTCTCCATGCTGAGGGACCTCACACCTGTGCTGGGCCATTGATGGTCATAAGATGAGAAACTTTTCATTTAAATACCCCACTCTCTCCCCCCAGAAACCCCAAAGCCAGGAGAAAGAGGAGGAGGATGTTCTGTGTTGGGCTACGGAGAGATGGTGGATGGTGTTCTGCACCACTGGGAAATGAGGAGATGTTCCTGCATTAGTCTATGCTCCTGTGGGAGCATGCAGATACTGTTTCCTAGCATTAATAAATGCAGTCTGGTGGGACAGAGCTCCTGTCACAGAATCCCAGAGTCACTCATGTTGGAAGAGACCTCTAAGCTCACCAAGTCCAACCATCCCTCTCACCCCCAGGACACTAACCCATGGCCCTAAGGACCACAGCTAGATGTTTCTGAAACCCCTGCAGGGATGGTGACTCCAGCACCTCCCTGGGCAGCCTGGGACAATGCCTAACAACCCTTGCAGGGAACAAATTCCTCCTGACATCCAATCTAAACCTCCCCTGGGGCAACTTGAGGCCATTTCCTCTTGTCCTCTCCCTGCTAACCCAGGAGAAGAGACCAACCCCCAAGTGTCCTGCATCAGTTTGTTATGTGTAGAAGTAATTAGGGCTTCCAGGCAGAGTCTGACAATCCCTTGTGGTCTCCTGTGGNCCTAGCCACCACGACGACGACGAATTAGGGCTTGATGGGGATCAGAGGGAGGGTGGCAATTTTCTTCCTTTATGGCCCAACATAAATCTCAAAGATTTGGAGCTTCACCATTTCAGTTTTATTCATTTGCTGCCAGCAGATCAGTGCTATATTTCTTCTTCAGTCTCCACTCAAGCACTGCTAAAAGGCACTGATGGCCATGAAGGTGATTTAGGGCAGTGCCAGAAGTTCTCAGCAGTCCAACCAAGGCTTGCACCAATCTACTCTTGCAGGAAGTGCCTGATGGCACCAGTGAGGAGAGAATAGGAGTATCGAGGCTTGCCAGGGCTCTGGGCAAGCTGCTCTAGTTGGGGATGTCCCTGCCCACTGCAGGGGGGTTGGACTAGATGAGCTCCAGAGGTCCCTTCCAACCCAAACCATTCTAGGATTCTATGATCTTATAGGGAATGAAATGCTCTAACCCTTCCCGTGCCTCTCTTAGTGCTGCTAGAACTGAACTGGTCCTAGAGGATGGAATAGAGAAGAAACATCTAGCTGTGGTCCTTAGGGCCATGGTTTAGTGCCCTGGGGCTGATAGGTTGATGTTGGACTTGATGAGCTTAGAGGTCTCTTCCAACCTTCATGATTCTGTCATGCACTGGGAGATGTTTAGTGGCATCTTGTAAAAGAAATAGATTGAAAGGGGTCTTAGTCCTGTCTAGTGGCAAAGCCTGGCTTTGGAGGTGGAGAGCTGTGCATCAGTGGCAATGCCTGGCTTTGGAGATGGAGAGCTGTGCCTTCAAGGTTACTTAGCAGCTTCTGAGCACTGGAAGATTATTAGCTTTGGGATGCTGGCAGCTGCTGGTTTGGAGAAGCAATACCATTCATCATAGAATCATAGAATCCTAGAATGGCTCAGGTTGGAAGGGACCCTAAAGATCATCTAGTTCCAAGCTCCCCACACTGAGCAGGGATGCCAATCACTAGCCCAGGTCACCCAGGGCTGCATCCAGCCTGGCCTTGAAAATTCATTCATGCCAGCACAAGGCTCTCTTAGCCTTGGGTAGTTCCTAGGAGCTGGAGGACTCCTTAGTGAAGAACAGCAGCTTCCTGTAGGAGCAGAGCTACATCCCTGCTGTGTGCCAGCAGTGCCCAGAGGGGTGGGGGGCAGAGATGGGACTGATCTCCCTGCCTTGCCTTGCAGGGCTGCTTGACAAGCCCTCCCCTGGGATATCTCCATCTCAGAGGCCTGAAAGGAAAACCCTCTCCCTGTAAACACATCTCTGACAACTTTTATGGCTTTGCTTTCCCACAGCTCCATCCTCATTACTCTTCTCCTCTGCAAGATTAAAGCTGACACCTTGAAGGATGGAGAGTGTTTTGCTTCCCTGCCAGGTTTCCACTAATACAAAACACAGATGGATTTATGGAGAGAACTCTTGGAGGAGGAGATACCAAAGTATTTCTTCTGCAAGGGTTGTTAAGTGTTGGCCCAGGCTGCCCAGGGAGGTGCTGGAGTCACCATCCCTGCAGGGGTTTCAGAAACATCTAGCTGTGGTCCTTAGGGCCATGGGTTAGTGTCCTGGGGGTGAGAGGTATGGTTGGACTTGCTGAGCTTAGAGGTCCCTCCCAACCTTGATGATTCTGGGATTCTGAGATCCCCTTGGGTTCTGACATTTCAGAAACCTGTTTCTTGTAGATGTCTGTTCCCATTTGCTCCTCACAGCCATGATTTCACTTTAAATAATGTCCTGCAGCCTCCTGCCAGGCTGTGAACAAATGGAGCATCCTGGTGTGCTTGCATGGAGCCAACTGGACCGTGCTGTTCCTCTCACCTCCAGTGAGATAATGACATGGCTCAGTGCCACAGGAGAGCTGGTAGCTATGGGAATGTATTGCTCTGCCAACAGNAGGCTGAGGGAGCTGGGATTGTTCAGCCTGGAGAAGAGAAGGCTTCAGGGGAACTACTAGTGACCTTCCAGGACCTAAAGGGAACTTCCAAGCAGGCTGCAGAGGGCCTGTTTGCAAAGGCCTGCAGTGAAAGGACAAGGGGCAATGGTTTTAAATTGGAGAAGAGTAGATTTAAACTGGATATTAGAAAGAAGTTGCTCCCCACGAGGGTGGTGGAACACTGGCCCAGGTTGCCCAGGGAGGTGGTTGAGTTCCCATCCCTGGAGGCATTGCAGGTGAGGCTTGCCAGGGCTCTGGGCAAGCTGCTCTAGTTGGGGATGTCCCTGGCCACTGCAGGGGGGTTGGACTAGATGAGCTCCAGAGCTCCCTTCCAACCCAAACCATTCTGGGATTCTAAGGAGTGCTGCCTTCCCCTGGGGCAAGTAAACTGAGGTTCAGTCATCCTGCTTGTAAATACTGCTATTGCCCTTCTTGAGCAGCTCTATCCTTTGATCCTGATCATCTGATCATACTCACAATCCTTCCCTGTGATCAGGGAGCCCAAAGGAGCCTGGAACCAAGAAGATCTCTTGAAGAAATTCTACCCTCCTAGATAATCATGGATAGCAGAGCTGAGGAGCAGCACAAGTTGTTTCATGTGAGGTGAAAGGACTTGCTGTGGACTTCTGAACTTGGCAATGGCTTTTGAGGTGATTTTAGAAATGCTCTGCTACAGCTTCTTAGGGAAAGCTGGAAGATCTTGTGCTTGAGGGGCTGGAGAGACACAGACTTGGGCTTGTTCAGTGCCATCATGGTTGGGCAGGCTNCTGGTAGCTATGGGAATGTATTGCTCTGCCAACAGCTCAGAAATTAGGTCTTCTTTCCTCCTAAGGAAGACCTTTTTCCCATCATCTCCTGTGCATTCCTCCCCAAACCCATCCCATCTCTGCTCTCCCCAGGCTCTTTCAGCCTCATGTTCCCTTCCTCCTGGAGCTGTCTGGAAAGTCACTTTATTTTCCTTCCTGCTCTGCTGTCCATCATGCTCTTGGTTGTGGCTTGACAGGATATGTGTGTGTGTCCAAACCTTTGTGTACCACCACTGTGGAGAAGATGATTGTGAGGATGCCAATTTGCTCTTTTCCATGGTGAGAACCTTAATGTGACAAGGGTCAGGGAGCTGTAGCCTCTGTCTTTCTCTAGGTTTGGAAAAGCAATTTGCAGGCTCCAAATGACTAGCTTTTAGCATCATTTTGCTCCCTCTTGAAAGGCTAATTCATCAGCAGATATTCCTGTCCTCTGTGCAGTAACTCTGTGTCCCTGAGTCAGGGCAGGCTTGCTCGTGTCTGGAGGATCAGTCCTGCTTGGGCACACAGCAGCACACACCTGGGTGCCTCAGGGCTTTGAGTGGGGATGGAGCCATGCTCTGCTCTGAATCCCACAGGATGCTCAGCTTCTCCCTTTCCCTGCTGAGGAAGAGCNAGCATCCTGGTGTGCTTGCATGGAGCCAACTGGACCGTGCTGTTCCTCTCACCTCCAGTGAGATAATGACATGGCTCAGTGCCACAGGAGAGCTGGTAGCTATGGGAATGTATTGCTCTGCCAACAGCTCAGAAATTAGGTCTTCTTTCCTCCTAAGGTCTTCTTTCCTCCTAAGGTCTTCTTTCCTCCACAGGTTGGGCATGTTTACCTCTCGACTCGAAATGGGATTTTCAGAGGAGCTGTCAGAAGCAACTTGTGTTCAATCAAAAAGGGGAAAATAGTGGTTTTGTAACCATTCTCAAGGTGCATGTTGGTATTTGTGTTTCTGGCTTGTGTTGGACCTTGTCAGTGCAGGTGAAAACATGGCTAAGAGCAAGGATGGGGAGGCTGGGGTGGAATACTGTGTCCAGTTCTGGAGCCCTCAACACAGAAAGGCCATGGAGCTGATGGAGCAGGTGCAGAGGAGGCCACGAGAATGCTCAGGGGCTGCAACACCTCTGCTCTGAGGCCAGGCTGAGGGAGCTGGCATTGTTCAGCCTGGAGAAGAGAAGGCTTCAGGGGAACTACTAGTGACCTTCCAGGACCTAAAGGGAACTTCCAAGCAGGCTGCAGAGGGCCTGTTTGCAAAGGCCTGCAGTGAAAGGACAAGGGGCAATGGTTTTAAATTGGAGAAGAGTAGATTTAAACTGGACATTAGAAAGAAGTTCCTCCCCACGAGGGTGGTGGAACACTGGGGCAGGTTGCCAGAGGTATCCAGAGGTGGAGATGCTGTTAGCAGGGAGGCTGGGCCATGGAGAGGTGGTATCCAGAGATGGAGATGCTGTTAGCAGGGAGGCTGGGCCATGGAGAGGTGGTATCCAGAGATGGAGATGCTGTTAGCAGAGTGGCTGGGCCATGGAGAGGTGGTATCCAGAGATGGAGATGCTGTGGACATGGTGTGTCTGGTATGGTGGTGACTGCTGGGACTGTAATGCAGGAGCTAGCAAGACATCTTGCTAGACACCTAGTTTCTAATGCTTGGATTTGATGATCTTAAAGATCTCTTCCAACTTTAATGATGCTGTGATCTCCTAGGGAGCTTCTTCAGGGCCTCCCTGGCTGCAGTGAGTAGTGTGACTTTCTTCCCTTCCTTTCCTTTTTCCTTTCCCATTATTTTTGTCTTGTCTGTTTGTTTATTTGCTGCATTTGTGACTCCTTGCTGCCTGGGAGCAGAGCTAAGCCTAGCAGAAGACTGCCTGAAGGCATCCCAGGTCACTGCTTGAGCAGTAGCACTGCTCCTGGCTCACATCTGCCTTTCCCTGAGAGCAACCTTGTCCTGCAGGGACAGGCTCTCATCTCCCCAGCCTTGCTTTATTCTCTTTGATATTTTCACTGTGCTTTCAGCCCTGAGTCCTCTTTAGCCCTGCTGGGGCTGTCCCAGTGAGGGCTGCAGGAGGTGAGCAGCATGCAGCTAGCTCACACCTCAAGTGAAGGCATCTGATGAGCTTTAGCTGCATCAGGAGTGTGCTTTAGGAATGAATCTCCCAACTGCACTCACTTGCTGTGCTTTGCTTTGCTTTGCTTTGCAGTGAGCAGCTGTCTTGGAGCCACTTGCACTCAGCTTCTCCTAGATGAAACTTAGAGGGAAGATGTGCTCCAGCCCCAGGGAGCATCCAGTGGGTGTAACTGGGCTCAAGCTGGGCCAAAGCCCTGGATCCCTTGGTCCTCCTCCCCAGCTGCTTTGCTCTGTAGTTCTTCTCCTGGTCCATGCTGTTTGCTGATGTATCCCTTGAGCACTGATGCTTTGCTTAGCCACTAAGCCAAAGTTCTGATGCTCTTTGCTAGCTCTGGGTACCTGAGCAAAGGTCAAAGGTACCTGGTTCCTTGTTAGGATGAGTGTTGATGTTCTCCATCATTCCCTAGCCTGGTGTTTGGCTGCTCAGAGCCCTAAGGAGCTGCTGGTTTGCNAAAACTGGATGCAGTACTGGAGGTGAGGCCTCCCCAAAGCTGAGCAAAGGGGCAGGATCAGCTCCCTGCTCCTGCTGCCAGCACTGTTCCTGAGCAGGAGCCTTCCTGAGGATCTGTGCTTGCTGGTGGCTCTGAGATGTGGCAGAAAAGCATTGGGCTTGTTTGGAAGTGTTTCCTTGCAGAGTCCTAGGAGCTGTGTTGATGGTTTCAGCAGTGCCTGGCTCTAAGCTCTGTCTGATCCTCAGTGCTTGCTGCTGCTCAGGAGCAGATGTGGGGCTGGGAGGCACTTGTGTTTCTTCCCTCCATGTGTTGACACATGTCAGGTTGTGTGTGTCTGGCCAGATCTCACATCTCTTCGTGCTGAGCAAGAGAAAGATGTGGCAGAGGGGTGGCAGATGAGCTCTTGGCCACAGCCAGGAGCCTTTGCTGCTCTGGGATGGCCTCTTGCTGAGGCTGGAGCAGAGGGGATGCAGAAACAGCCTCTCCTTTGCATGCCACCACTTGAGTTCTCTTTCTAGCACTGGGGTCCCAGACATAGCCTGGAGCCTCTGTCACTTCAGATCCTGGTTGGTGGCTAAACATGTCCTGACTGGAGCTTTTACACTTGTATTTGTACAGCTCTGTGAAAAAGCTCCATAAAATCACCTCTAGAATTAGGCTACCATCACCAGCTCAGTCCTCCCTCAGCCTTCCCCTTGTGCTGCTGCTCTCCATGCAAGCTCCCTTCTGCTCTCCATCTTCTCCCCTCTGCAGGTTTCCTTCTCTGAACTGGATTTTAACCTAGCCTCATTAGGATTATTTTGACTTCTGCCTTCCAAGGCTGTCTGGGAGAAGCCATCCATGGTGCTCTGGCTGCTAACAGAGCCTTTCTGCTGCTCAGCTTATCTTGCCAGCTTCAGTGCTTTAATAGGTCAGGGAAGTATTAAAATGGGATTTGCACTGGGCTAGAAAATCTGTTTTAAAGGCCATGTATATATATTCTCCTTCATATTCTCTGCATCCTTTTTTTGCTCCCATTGAAGGTTTTGCACCTGACCAGGAGTTCCTATCTCTCTCCCTTCCCCTCCCTCCTCCCTGATGCTGTGGTTTTGAAGGCAGAAGTCAGTATGGGAGGGGAAGAACTAGATGATCTGCAGAGGTCCCTTCCAGCCCCTACCATTCTGTGTCTCTGGGATATCTTGGTGACTTAAGGTGATGTGACTCCAGTGAGCTGCTGAAGTCCTTAGTCACTGCTTCCTCTTCCTCTCTGCCATCTTGTCTTTCCTGCAAGGAGAACACACCAGGCTAAATGATTCACTCAGGCTGACTATCTCTGCAGACCTTTCCCTCTGTGCCCATTTCTCATCTGCCTTGGGTGGCAGGAGGAGTTAGGAGATGGGAGAGGTGATGGTTCTTTCTCTTCTCTCCTCACAGGTGTTTACAAAATATGGGAAATGCTACATGTTCAACTCAGGAGAAGAAGGCAGACCTCTCCTTACCACGGTGAAGGGTGGCACAGGGAATGGACTGGAGATCATGCTGGACATTCAGCAGGATGAATATCTGCCCATATGGGGAGAAGCAGGTAAGACCTGGAAGACCTTCTTTTTTTTCCACCTGCTGATGTGTGTGCTGCTGATGTCTTTGGAAGGACCATCCCACCCTTCCCAGCCAACATCTAAACCACTTTTGGAAGGAAGAGGAGCTCAGTCTGTACAGAAATGAGCTGCTTGTCTTCTCGAGGTGCAGATCTATAGCTCAGCTCAGCAGTGAGTGCTGGGCTTGGATGTCCAAGGTTTGGGATGCCAAACAGGAGTGTCATCTCCTCTTCTGAGGTGTAGGAGGGACTTGTTGGGCTTTAATCTTTGGTTTGCATGTGTTCTCCTCATTTGGGGGAAGGCAGGACTGCTCAATGCCTGAGCCTGTCAGTAACCATCTCCCCTCTCTGCTGCCCCACCAAGAGCCACCACACTTGGAAACTCCTGTCCAGCTCACTTCAAAACCCATGTGTCTACTCCACGTGGAAACCTATGTCTACTCCACTTGGAAATCCATGTATCCACCACAGTTACAAGTCCATGTGTCCACCCTACGTGGAAACCCATGCCCACCCCACTTGGAAACCTATGTCAGACCTGCTTTGCATTGCTGGTGGTGGCCTGGAAGTCCCCAGATGGACTTTGGCCAGAGTTTCTTTCAAAAGGTGGCCCAAAATGAGATTAAACAAGAGCAGAAGTGATGCAGGAACTCTTCCCTCACTTGCCCAAGTGTTTTGAACCCTTATTATTTGCCCAGCAGTGGGCATTTGTGCATGACAAGAGGTGTGCTGTCTCCTTCAGATGCTCCAGCATGTACCTCTCCCCTAGAAAGGCATTTTTGGGAGGCCACATTCAAGGAGAACCTCCAGCTGTAGGCTTGTTTTTTTTCTTCCTTCTTGAAATCAGAGGACATTTGTTGCCCTAATGGTTGTCTTTGTGTGGCTTGGTGCTGCCTGGGTTGGACCAAGAGCATTTGTGGTGGACAACATGTGTTGCCTAAAGAAGGCAGCTGGGCTGGGCATCTTGTGGAGAGTCAGTGTGCTGCACTGCAGCTCTCTGCCACAGGAGCTGGGCAGAAAGCTCTGTGTCACCTCCTGGCTTGGGGCAGCAGCACTCAGAGTGGCCATGCAAACAGGGCTCTGGCAGGGGGGTTGCACTAGATGATCTCCAGAGCTCCCTTCCAACCCCTAACACTCTGCAGGTCCCCCACCCTGAGCAAGCTGCCACACTGAAAGTTGCTGCTGCCAGGTTCTGTAATGAGCTCTGCTGCAGAAACAGAGTAGGGGCAGGAGGCTGAGCTCTGCCACACAGCTGACAGGGGCAGGGGACAGCATGGGGACTGAGAGGCATGGGGAGACCTTCTCATTCTCTACAGCTCCCTGGCAGGAGGTTGCAGTGTGATGGGGTTTGTCTCTTCTTCTGGGTTAGCAGTGAGAGGACAAGNCCCTGCAAGGGTTGTTAGGCATTGTCCCAGGCTGCCCAGGGAGGTGCTGGAGTCACCATCCTTGCAGGGGTTTCAGAAACATCTAGCTGTGGTGCTTAGGGCCATGGGTTAGTGTCCTGGGGGTGATAGGGATGGTTGGGCTTGCTGAGCTTAGAGGTCTCTTCCAACCTTAGTGATTGTGTGATTCTGGGTGCCACTTCTTCAGAGCAAATTCTTCAGCAGTTCTCCTGAACCCACATTGGCATTTCAAGCCAAACACCCATATCCATGCTGGAAGCCTTGCCAGCTGCTCTGTGTCTCTGGCAGGGGCAAGGTAGAGCATTGCCATGCAGGTTCCTCCAGGGGAGCTTGACTTTGTGTTTGCTACCAGGAAAGGGAGAGGAGCAAACACCACTGAAGTTTCTGTGTCACCGTTGCTCCATCAGCCTGTGCAGCTGAATCCCTGTGAGCCCTTCCCAAAGTGCTGCTCAGTAGCAAAGAGGAGAATTGGTAGAATTCATTCAGAACTGAAAATGTCTTTTTTTGTGCTGTTGGATGCTGGAGATGTAAGCAGATTCCCACGGTGCTGTCAATCCTGGCAGACTGCAGAGGCTGTTGTGGGCTTTTATTTGCCTTCCAGTTGTTTCCTCAGCCTGATCTGACCTGGCTGAGGGGGAGGAGATGCTGATTAGAAAGAATCATTTCTGACTTGTTACACTGCTTTGAAGTCTTGTCCTTTCCAAGGCAAAACAGGTTCACAACACAGGATGGGAAGGTGATGTTGCATCTTCTACCTCTGATGCTTTTTGCATGCAGGCTGCCTTGAAGGAGCTCCTGGAGGGATTGATGGTGTGGTAGCCACACCATGACCTCTGGCTGTTCAGCTTTGTTGAGTTTGGGATCCTTGTGAGGTTCTTCTTAGAAATATGTGAAGGGTGAGTGTGAGGAGGAGAGAGCCAGGCTCTGCTCCATGGCATCCAATGGTAGGACAAGAGGGAATGGGAGCAAGTTGGAGCACAGGAGGTTTAGTATTAAGCTGAGGAGGAACTTGTTTGCAGTTCAGGTGCCAGAGCACTGGCCCAGGCTGCCCAGGAGCCTGTGGAGTCTCCTTGTCTGGAGCCATTGCAGAGCTGCCTGGACACATTGCTGTGTGCGCTGGTCTAGGTGATCCTGCTCTGGCAGGGGGGTTGCACTAGATGATCTTTCTAGGGCCCTTCCAACCCCTAACATACTGGGATCCTGTGATCCTGTGATCTTCATGGAGACACAGACCTTGTGTCACATTGTTAACATCAGGAGGAACTTCTTTCCTTGGAGGGTGCTGGAGCCCTGGCCCAGGCTGCCCAGGGAGCTGCTGGAGTCTCCATCTCTGCAGAGATTCCAAAGCCACCTGGACACATCCTGTGCAAGCTGCTTTAGGTTCTCCTGCTCTGGCAGGGCTTGGACTAGATGATCTCCTGGGATCTTCTGGGATTGTGTTAGGCTTGCTCTTTGGAGGTGCCTCTTGGAGACTCTTGAGGAGGAAGCCACGCAGATGTGATGCCTTTAGAGCTGTGCTGCTGGCAAAGGTGCTCAGTCTCAGCTGGGTAAAGCAGGCTCTCCTCACACAGGAGGCAAAACAAACGTGAAAGAGGCAAGTGGAGAAGTAAGCTGAGAGGACACAAGAGCAGGAGGAGGAGGATCAGCCATGCCTCACTCTTCCTGCCTGGTGGGGAAGCCAAGCAGGAGAGCCTGTGGCAGCAGGGAGGAGATTTCCAGTCTAGTAACTCCATGTCTGTGAGCATCACCATCATCCAGAGGTGAGGTGGGATGGCAGCTTCTGCTCTGGTCAGTCTCTTCAGATAGTTTTCCAGCCCTGCATGTGGCAGAGGTGTTTAAAGCCTGCTCATGCCTGTTGGCTTGAAGAGAAACAATCCCAAGTGCTTTCATTTTTTTTCCCCCAAATCTTGTGGCTTTTAGGGTCTTTTGAATCCAAACTTGACTTTTGCCCACATGTGGAAGGGATCAGTGTAACCCTTCGATTGTCAAGATGTCACTGCTGATGTGCTGCTCCAGCAGGACCTCACCACTGCTCATCTGAGGTGGATTGAAGTTCAGTTAACACTCAGCTAAAGATCAGAGACACAGAACCAAGAGAACCAAGAACCAAGCTGGTTCTTCTTGGCCCTAGAACCAAGCTGCTCTTGTGGGGCTGGATAGTGGTGGGAGAGTTGAGAAGATTCTGACCATCAAACACTTCAAGGGCTCTTGATTTGGTTGAATGGTGTAGGAGAAGCTCCTCAATTCCTTCCAAGCCAACCTGACTATGTTCTTAGGAGGTTCAGGCAGAGCTGCTGCTTGACTCTGACACTCATCAACCACTAATCTTTGCCTTCCAACAAGGGATGCTCTGATCCTTCCACGTTCCTCAGGCACCTTCTACAAGCTGTCTTCAATCTTCATGGAGCTTTCTGGACACCAGCAGAATAAAAATACTAAGTGTGATGCTTCACAGTTGCAGTTCCCATGGAAACTCTGAACTCTTAGCTCTGAGGAGGGAAGGGAAGGAGTTGATGATTTCCAAATATTTGCATAATAATGTAAATGTGTTTGGAATGGAAGCTCCTCAGCTGCTGCCACTGGGACTGCACCAAGCTGCTGAGAGCTTTGGGAAGAGCACACAGCTCTTGGCACTCAACTTCAGCCTTAGCTATGGAGAAGGATGGAGGTGGACATGAGGTGGGCTGAGCTCTTTGTGTTGCAGTGCCAAAGCCATGTGTAGGCATGAGGAGGTTTAGCCATGGGGGATACCTCCAGGATGAAAGGAGTTGAGTTTTTCATGCCCAGTGAGTGAATATAGAATCCTAGAGTGGTTTGGGTTGGAAGAGACCTCTGGAGCTCATCTAGTCCAACCCCCCTGCAGTGGGCAGGGACATCCCCAACTAGAGCAGCTTGCCCAGAGCCCTGCCAAGCCTCACCTGCAATGCCTCCAGGGATGGGAACTCAACCACCTCCCTGGGCAACCTGGGCCAGTGTTCCACCACCCTCGTGGGGAGGAACTTCTTTCTAATATCCAGTCTAAATCTACTCCTCTCCAATTTCAAACCATTGCCCCTTGTCCTTTCCCTGCAGGCCTTTGCAAACAGGCCCTCTGCAGCCTGCTTGGAAGTTCCCTTTAGGTCCTGGAAGGTCACTAGTAGCTCCCCTGAAGCCTTCTCTTCTCCAGGCTGAACAATCCCAGCTCCCTCAGCCTGTCCTCAGAGCAGAGGTGTTGCAGCCCCTGAGCATTCTCGTGGCCTCCTCTGCACCTGCTCCATCAGCTCCATGGCCTTTGTGTGTTGAGGGCTCCAGAGCTGGCCCCAGTATTGCAGAGGAGGTGTGAGCAGAGCAGAGTGCAGTGGCACAATCACCTCTCTGGCTCTGCTGGCCACGCTTCTCTTGCTGCAGCCCAGGATGCCATTGTGCTTCTGGGCTGCCAGCGTGCACTGGTTGCTCATGGCCAGCTTCTCAGCCACCAGCATGATATCTCCATGATAACCTCAACTCTTCCATTCTCTCCTTATCTTTAACTCTTCAGACTGGTTTTGCTGCTCCATTTTACCAGTAGCCACCAGGTACCCAGCAGCTGCTCTTTCATTTGCCTCCTAGGCAATGATTCTTGAGTGGTTGAGTTACTTGACCTTTTCTTCTCCAGCTTGCAGCTCCCATGGCACCTCTCAGACGTGGTTGCTCAAACCTTTTCCTTTCCCAGCTGATTGCTCCATGTCATCCCAAGTTTTCCAGAGCCATCCCTACTGAGCTGCTGTCTCAGCCATGGTGTTGCACCCATGAAGGGCTTCACAGATGCTGAAGGTGGACCAACCTCCATCACCACGGAGAGGTCTTTGCAGGGATTCATATGCTTTCTCCAGCCCATGGTGTGGTAGCCTTGCCTCATGCTTCCTGCAAGGATCCTGTGCAAGCTGCTCTAGCTTCTCCTGCTCTGGCAGGGGGGTTGGACTAGATGATCTCCAGAGATCCCTTCCAACCCCTAGCATTCTGTGAGTCTGTGATTCTGTCTTCCAGTAGGAAACAGCCAAAGAACCTTCCAGCCCTAAGTTCACTGCCATTTCACCCCAACTATGGCCAAGATGCCCCATGAGACCTTTCCTCCTGCACCCTGGCTCCCTCAGAGCCTTGTTGGCCCAGAGCAGTTGTGGTTCTGTTGGAGGCAAAGGAGATTTTTATCAATACCAAGTTCAAACAGTGCCATCTTCTTCTGTAGCTAGTCCTGGAGCTGCCTTGCTTTTTGGCTCCAGGTTTGGAGCTGCCACCAAAGCACCTTCTCCTTCCAAAGCCCTGCATGGAAACAGCAGGCTGGAGGACTTAGCATCTCCTCCTTTTCCTACTGGCTGCACGCCTCAGCATCTCAGCTTGCTGCTTTCAGCAGCTCTTTGCAATTCAAAGCAGAAGAGGAGAAGGAAAATACTGGTTCATAGCTGGAGATAGGATAACTCCAGGAGCTGCTGCCACCCTGGCACCTTGGCATGGGCCTTGTCAGGCAGAAAGGGATTTAATTGCTCCTGACTCTGCAAACAAAATGAGGTGTATTGTCATTCTGAGGAGACCTTTCCTGAGGATCCATTAATAGCTTGGGAAGCTGAAATATCTTGTCTGGGGGTTAGGAAAATAAACCTAGAATTCTGTTGGCTGTCTGAGTGTGCAGCACCTTAATTGAACATAGCTGAGGGAGCTGGGCTTGGATAGTCTGGAGAAGAGGAGGCTCAGGGAGACCTTAGCTCTCTCTACAACTCCCTGAGAGGAGGTTGCAGTGAGCTGGGGGTTGGTCTCTTTTCCTGGGTTAGCAGTGAGAGGACAAGAGGAAATGGCCTCAAGTTGCCCCAGGGGAGGTTTAGATTGGATGTCAGGAGGAATTTCTTCCCTGCAAGGGTTGTTAAGTGTTGTCCCAGGCTGCCCAGGGAGGTGCTGGAGTCACCATCCCTGCAGGGGTTTCAGAAACATCTAGCTGTGGTCCTTAGGGCCATGGGTTAGTGTCCTGGGGGTGATGGGGATGGTTGGACTTGCTGAACTTAGAGGTCTCTTCCAATCTTATTAATTTGTGGTTCTGTGATGTTCAGTTCCTCTGCAGTCTCTTCTTGGCCCAGGGAGCATACACAGGCTGCTCCAGTCTGGGTTGCTGAGTGCATGGAGAAGGGTATTTTGGCTGTCTCTGGGTGTCATGGCATCAGGCAGCCTTTCCATCTCTGGGTGTGCAAAAATATTGTGTCAGGGCTGTCAAAATCCTGAGGCACATGGAGCTAAAAATGAGGGTGAGAAGAGAAAGAGGTGGAAATCTCTTGTCTTTTCAGTTTTGCACTTCTAGAGTTGAATAGCTGCTAGCATTTGGCTTCAGCTCAGAGTGTACTAGAGATGAAAAGAGTTGGGAAAATAGCTTGGGGCTGAAGTCTGCATATCACCTCAGTGCTTGGAAGGAAACCTGAGATATTCCAGATAGGAATCATGGTGGAAATAGTATAGTATAGTATGGCTAGGCTTCGCGAACGAAGCTCCAGGGAGGGCTCCATCCATGCTCCTCCTCAGCGCCTTTTCCAAGCACACTGATAAAAAGAGGATAGCAGATAGCACCCTCGAGCCTGCACTATGGATTTTTTTTAGGTGAGACACAGCATGCACAGAGCTGGACCCACCCTTTAGTCCTAAGGTTCATCTGCCAGGGCCTAGCAAGCTTGGACGCTGGCAGCCAAGTCCTTAGGACAGAGGTTTAACCTCTTAGCTGGAAGGCCTTACAGGGCTAAACGAGCTCCATGTGCCCGGGTTTGGAATCAGAGTTGTCCTTCTCCTAGGATGAGTGCCAGAAGGCTAATGAGCTCATCCTACCCATGCAAGGATTCTAGGAACATGGGTATCACTGCCCACACTTTCCTGTGGGCAATGAGTTTAATGCTCCCT
>VWZO01019337.1:6996-20339 GCA_013396975.1 Bucco capensis | reverse complement strand
CAGATCCAGAGAGGTGATTCTGCCACTTTCCTCTGGTGAGACCTCATCTGGAGTACTATGTCCAGTTCTGGAGCCCTCAGTACAGAAAGGACATAGACCTGATGGAGTGGGTCCAGAGGAGGGCCACGAGAATGATCACAGGGCTGGAACACCTCTCCTATGAAGACAGGCTGAGGGAGCTGTCATTGTTCAGCCTGTAGACAAAAAGGCTTCAGGGGGACCTAATAGTGACTTTCCAGTACCTAAAGGGAACTTACAATAGGGCTGGAGAGGGCCTGTTTAAAAAGGACTATAGTGAAAAGACATGGGGCAATGGTTTTAAATCGGGGATGAGTAGATTTAGACTGGATGTTAGAAAAAAGTTCCTCACCATGAAGGTGGTGGAACACTGGAACAGGTTGCCCAGGGAGGTGGTTGAGGCCCCATCCCTGGAGGGATTCAAGGTGAGGCTTGACAGGACTCTGAGCAACCTGATCTAGTTGGGGATGTCCCTGCCCACTGCAGGGGGGTTGGACTAGATGGCCTCCAGAGGTCCCTTCCAACCCAAACAATTCTATGATTCTATTAAATATGGCTCTTTCATACGGACAGTCCTTCCTTGTAGACAGTTTGCCGTTCACACAGAACTCACAACAGAGTAACTGGAGCATCTGAGCAATCAGCTGGATATGGAAGTTAAATATGGCTGAATTGCTTACCGAAATCTTCTCTCTGATTTCACAATTTTAACTACTGCCTATTTCACAGAATCACAATCTTACTTTCCTATGTGCCAATAGTGTTTCTGAGAATAAGAAACTCTTAAAATAAAAAATCTTCCATGCTGACAATTTAAAAAGCAGAAATGCACTTCAAAAGCGCAGCTTACATCAAGTTCAGTGGAGGTGGAAATATTGAAAACTTTTACAGAACAGCATTGTATAGGGATTATTTTTAAAAGCTTGGCAAGGAAATTTTCACATTTTTACTACAAATATAGCATAGTAAAACAACAGGAAACTGCCTTACTCTATCCCCTGCAGAACTTAAAAGCTGCAAGAAGACTATTACAGTATTCGCATAGTGTTCTCTTTCCAGACCTTCAGCTGTCTCATTACATTTTTCAACCAAATAGCTCAGTCTCACTTGTGTTTTACTGTCTTAGTGGGAAAACACATTCCAAGACATACAGATAACAGTTTAGTCAAGTTTAATCAACAGCAGTTTCATAATGACTATTTAAAAAAAAAAAAAAAAAAAAAAAAAAATCAACTTTGTTGTGAAAGATTACATCTGTGGAGAGCAAAACTTCAGAAATATCTGACTCTGTTTTTAAAGTTTCCTCCAAAAAGCTGTGTTTGAAAATATGAAGCAATCATGAGCTGGCAGTCTTGGATTTGACCTCAGCACATGAAACAGGAAATTACTTGGTAACTATTTGGGAAAAATAGATGCTTTCAGCAGGTGACCATCAAGAATTTGTTTTGAGAACAACTATAAAATTTTGTCTCTTACAATGTTCAGGGAGTCTATACTATTGAAAAACAATAGTATAGAGAAACAAGAGTTTCTCAAGCTTGGCTTCACCATAGTTAACTGAGCTGATTCCTAAGAACAATACATGCTATGACAGCCTTAAAGGCAAAATGACAGTCAAAAAAAGTGATTTTGGTAGATTGCACAAATTAAGTTACTCACCAGAAGATTAAGTTCTTCAAGACACATTGCTCAGATGCATATTTTCCTTTCAATATGATTATGGACTTTTTTGCCATAGTATTGACAGAAAACCATTCTTTCTCGTCCTGCTCTACGCTGACATGGTATGATTTTCCCTACCCCACACACATGCTCACACTCCAACTCATCCAGGCCATCTCCTCTCATCTTCAAAATACAGGTTGTGTAGAGACTGGGGAAGCAGAAAGGAGGATGGCAAAGTATAATGCATTAAGGCTCAGTAGATGGCAATACTAATTTTGCATCTTTCTTGTAGTGCTGTCAACACACACTCGACTCGACTCGTGGCTAGGCTTCGCGAACGAAGATCCAGGGAGGGCTCCATCCACACTCCTCATCAGCGCCTTTTCCAAGTGCGCTGATAAAAAGAGGCTAGCGGATAGCGCCCTCAAGCCTGCGCTATGGATTTTTTTTTTTAGGTGAGACACAGCATGCGCAGAGCTGGACCCACCCTTTAGTCCTAAGGTTCATCTGCCAGGGCCTAGCAAGCTTGGACGCTGGCAGCGAGGTCCTTAGGACAGAGGTTTAACCTCTTAGATAGAAGGCCTTCCAGGGCTAAACGAGCTCCATCTGCCCGGGTTTGGAATCAGAGTTGTCCTTCTCCTAGGATGACTGCCAGAAGGCTAATGAGCTCATCCTACCCATACAAGGATTATAGGAACATGGGTATCACTCCCCACACTTTCCCGTGGGCAATGAGTTTAATGCTCCCTCTGCTGTCGGCACAGTTATCGCACCAGGGGCCACAGCAGACCCCAAGTGATTTTCAGACTGTGCCTGGCATGTATGACACATACTGCCAGAATGATTGAATGCAACCTGACTAGACTAGGTGCCACTGCTTCATCCTCATTTGGAGGAGAATGACTTTCTAAGCTTTCATCTCGAAGATAACTGATAGTGGCCAATAGCCTTCATTTTTCTAGAGATATAATAATGGCAGAAATTGCATCATCCTACATTTCATAATCCTTCCACTTATTTATAGAGGCTTAAGTGACAACTTTCTCTATAAAATGAACATACATTGGTATTCTTATAATCACTAGCAGACCGTAATAGTTAGGAGACTTATTTTTGCAGTATTAGACATATGTAGATGGAATAATGCTTCCAAACTAAAACAAGTTATATCTATAAAGTCTGACATACCCTAGCCACAGATAACTGAAATACTCAGGAAAAACTGTTTCCCAACTATAGGCCTTTATAGACAATCTGTACTGTAAGTTTAGTTAGCTGGTGCCATTAAAGTTACAACCTAAAAAAAAAAAAAGCTGAAATAAGTTACATCAATAAACAGCAATATTGTTTTAAGAGTAGTATTTGCCACCCTGCCCTCTGCACTGAATCCCATAACAACTGTGTAAGACTGGACTTTTAAGAATAAGCTACTTTGGAGATATAAGACAACTGACAAGGTTAGAACATTTTTCTAGTATGTAAACAACCCATCATTTTAGTACACTAAAATAATTTGTTAGATTTACTCCATGCTGTCTTCAGCAATTTAGTTTTCAGCTTCACTTTAAGCAAGTGAAATATTCTATAATTCTACTTGAAAAGTGTGTTTGTGGAAGAACTGCTTTACATTGAAAATCTCTCTCAATCAAAACTATATAATCCTTCCCATAGGGCACATGTAAATTATATATCAATTATTGTCGAATAATATTAACTCACTGAACCAAAAGTCAGTAACAAACACCATAAACCTCCATAAATGAGAAAAGATGTAAACTCCAGTTACAAATGTATTACTAATCATACTACTAACACATTTGTTGCATGTCAAGTTTCCTTAGATGAGATGGAACGCTTACTAAACATAGAGCTCCAACACTAAGTAAGTCTCTCAATCATGTTTTCCAGTTGGGGAACAAAATATATTTAGCACATTCTGAGGAGGCCCATGCTCATTACTACCACTGTACACAACACAGGCATAAAGGAAAACTTACTCCCAGTGTCTCAGAAACTATACTCTCAATCTGACTGAAGAAATAAAAATACTTTTCAACAAGGCACACTGCATCACCCAAAAGGAGAATTCCAACTGCTATATTCTCCACTGTGTCTTGCACATGAACCAGGCAGGATTTAAATACACGTCACCATTGTTATAAAGGATGTGTTAGCAGCACAGCACTAAGTTGCTAGAGACTTTTCCTGGGATCCAGAGTAATAGCAACTGCTATATGTGTCTCTATCTTTACCCAGGCCTGAACCCATCCCAAACTGGAGATGCTGATGCCTTCCTAAGATGGCCATTTTCTGCTCAGTAATTTTAATAAGCCACTGATACTTCAGATTTTTCAGCTTTAAAGGCAAGTACCAGTGAAGAAGTTAGCTTGGTTGGTTTTAATAAGAAGTTTAGTATATGCAAGAGAAACTCTTTACACCAACTAAGAGGTTCTAACAGTATAGCTAACGGGCTAGAAGGGGAAGTTCAGCCAACTCCAAGAAGAACACAGTCTTCTCTCAATATAGGGCAGTTGAGGAGCAAGGAGGCAGACTGCTGTTGATAAACGAGGTGGTCTGGGACATACAATACAGATATACTGAAAGCAAAAGTGCCAGAACTGCAGATCTTAAGGTACTGAAGTGTTATAATTAGCTAGGCCTACCATTTTCAAACTGCATTACTGCGAGCTGATCACAGCAGATCAAGCACTCCTATTTGATAATAAAATCAGGAAAAAGCAGAGTATCCTTTTCCTCAGGACTGAAAAGACTTGGATAAATACGACTTGGAGCTTTCTGTGTATGTCATAAAAACCCATATGAAATAAGAACAGATCTGGGCCAAAAAAAGAGAATTGCAAGAAACTGAAATGTTTTAAAGTACTGTGTTAGTATAACGTTCATCAGAAAAGGAGAAATGAACATACTCCAGATAAGTGATTTAGAAAATAGCATTCTCTTCTCCCTGTAGTTCAAGCTTATATGCTTAACAGCCAAGAAAGAAATGCCCATAAACATAGCATCTGATCCTGCACATCATAATGCAGTATGTAAGCATTTCTACTAAAAACAAGGTTTCAAAACAATTTTCCTCCTGATTCTGCAGAGTTGTACCAGCCTGCAATGCACAAGACAGTCATGGCCTTTGCTCTGCTCTCAAAATCACCTTCCCTCCAAATATCGCTTCAATATGTGAAGTGGCAGTTTAGTGTATCTTTGATATTGTGATACTAGAAAAATTTCTTTTTCATTATAATTCATTCCCTAATTTGCACCTAGTCTTTAACCTAGCATCTTACAAAATACTTAATATACAAACATCACAGTATTTGATACGATGGAAACACTAATTCCAGAAATTGTGGGCCAGAAGTAAGTACGCATTGACACAGTAACAGTAAAAGACAACTTGGGAGAACAGCTCATCTCAAACGTATTAATAAAGTATCTTGTCTTTGAAAACACACTGATAGATTAGAATATCTATCACAATGGACAAACCAAAATTATGATTCACTAAATCAAGCAAAACTGCTTAAGTAAGATAATTGTCTATTAAAGAAGTGATTGCTCCTCAAACTAAGATAATTGCAAATAATTTGGAAAAAAAAGTTATTGAACGCATTAGCTTGAGGTACCACTGCCACATGTATCCACGGTGGTAGGCCCTTGCCATGCACACACAACAGCTTTTGGCTACCTTCATAGTGCTCATGGACTACTTCAATATAGTTTTGTAATACTGTAAATCGTAGTATGTATATGAAACGTCTACACAAGGAGTGTCTAGAATTTTGCGTAAGTGCATGTGTGGGTGATTAATGACCAGTGTTGAAGAAAGATGTTTGCTCATGCAGGATTGAAAGACGTGGTTTTATTTACACTGTTGATAATGTTGTTATTGTTGGCCTGTATCAGCTTAACCAGTAGAAATACAGCAAAATCATCAGAAGTATTAAGAGTTTCAAGTGTACAAATAAGCAGCAGATAAAGCATAAAAATGCAGAAATTATTACATTTGGTGAGAATATTCCTATTTGGAGTATTTTCATGTGCTGCAGTTCCATCTGCTGATAATAGGTCACTGGGGCAGCAACAGAGGGGAACAGAAAACAAAGAACAGTAGGAAGAACTGGAATATACTGAATGAAAGAACAAACCTATGGAAGACTTGCTAGTCATTAAACGTGTCTACAATTTCATATTTAATTCATTACAGTTGGCCTGACCACCATTCCTTCACATGCTGTTGCCAAATAAATGGTTTGACCAGAATTTCAGTTAGTTCTCAGTGTTACCTCAACGTTTGTATTTCAGCAGCTGTATTTTCCAGTGTTTACTTCATATAATAAAGACTGTGAAACACAGATCTTTAGAAAAGTGGAGGTTTCAGTTAAAAAAATAAATGAGAATGCAACAGAGTTTCATTGTTGTTTGAAGCAGAATTTTACCTGTTGTCTAGCAGCTCTGATTTAAGAATCAACCTTAGTAACAACTAACTAAGCATATGTGACCAGGCCAGCATGGCAATTACAAAGTATTCAAGTACAGAATTTTAACTTTGGATTTTATTTTAGCTCCATTACGCAGTTCTGTCAGAATTTTAATAGCCTTTTAAGCTCTATTTCATTATACATTATGAAAGTCAAACTGAACAGCTACAACTGCAGACACGAACTACAACATATTTCTTTACTTATGACAATTCTGTAATATCCTCTGCTCCTACCTATTCACACCTGCTCTTTAACTGGAAAATTTCCAGATGTCTCCTTTCAAGTGCCACTTCTTCAATAAAGCAAGCAAAGCAAAGAAAAAATAACCTGTAAGTGGTGCTAATCACTTTGGAAAATACTTTTAACACACTGAATAGACCTAAAAAATAGTTAGGAAGTTATCTGTGCATAATGGGTGTTTATAAAAGCATTAATTTAATACAGAAATGGGTACAGCTTCAGAGAAAACACCATCTCTAATTTAGAAGAGGTTAAGACACTCATGCACTCGACTTCATTAATCCACATTTTAAAGCTGCAAAATATTTCAGAGTGTTATTAAGGAACATGGAACAAACCGTGCTCACTTTAGATTTTACAAGACTATTTGCTTAATGAAATTGAACAAGCTATGAACTGAAATTGGAATCTTGTCCAGATCCTACTGAAATAATGGGCATGCTGCCATTGACCTCAAAGCATAAATAATCATGCCCTTCATTAGGTCAGATCGGTGTAAACTAGCAGAAAGTGAAGAATAGTGAACACTAAAACTAAATGGATATGATGTTGGCACTAAAAGAATTAATTTACAACCTGTGTCCTAATCAAAAGCACATATTCTTAATATATTCTTACACAAAAGCAATCTAATAAAAGGTAGCTATAAAGTTGAACAAAGCAGTCCAGACTGACATTTAAAATGTGAAGAAAACATGAAAATATAGTATATATTCATGCGTGGTGAGGGACAGAATTTATGCAACCAATAGCAGACAAGATCCAAAATTGCTGAAAATCCAGGATTGAAATTGGCCTAATGTTTTTCTGTATTGTTAAGAATGAGGACCACAGCCACTCACTTCCATATGTATTATTCTGCCAGTCATTCTAAGTTGTGAAAACAGTAACAGCACTGATATTGTACTTAGGCAAGAGAGAAGGAAAAAAAAAGAAGAATGCTAGGATTCTATTCAGACTACTAAGAAAAACTAAAAATGAGAGCTTTTTAAACAAGTCTATGTTCTTTATTAAAAAAAAAAAGGCAAAATATGACATTTCAAACTGCTAGAAAGCCCTTCCTCAGATATTGGCCAAACAGTAACTGAATGTTCTAACAGATATCCCATATTATTACCACCAAACATTTCCTGGAAAAACTATCATTTGAATAGTTTTATGACCCTTTGTGCAACTCAGAAGGTAAATGCCTGGAGGTAAAAAAAAAAAGCAGGGGGGGAAAACAAAAGAACATACAAAAGTATTTTTAAATTATTTTTTTTTTCTTCTGTAGTAAGTCTAGGGTGTAAAAGTTTTTTTGTTTTGGTGTTTGGTTTTTTTAACTACAGCTGGCATTGTTTTATTATTAATTTCACCATTAATGGCAACAGCAAATATTTCATTGATTTACCCCAATACATTTTTAATTACCTACAGTTTCACTCTTTAATTAGAGAAAGATTTTAACTGAGAATTGCACTATCCACAATGTGCGCTGGTAGATACTCTCAAGTTTTCCAGTTGAGGAAATCATTAAGTATGTAACCAGTTCAACTCGATGAGCACATCTTAATAATTGTTTATGGGATTACACTCAAAAAGAAATTTTTTTTTTTACTCAGTATCAAGTATTTCAATCAACATACCAAAAAAAACCCCAAACACACAAACAAAACCCCTTAAAAATCAATGCAGCTTTCAGAGTTCAAGTTCTTATGAAAAAGTCTGGAGTTTTACTCCACGACACCAGTCACTCTTCTGGATTTGGAATTAGATAGAACACACTTTGTCCATCTGGAAAGGATTAGGCAAACTAGGTGTACTTTATACCTTTTCCAACCTTCCCACTCACAGTCTCAAATTTTATAAACTAAATCAGAATATATATCTTCTAACTAAGCAACTGTAAACTAAGAGTCAAATAATGGCATCAGAAATGAAAAATAACAGCCTTTCTTTAATTAGAAAACATTCCACTCACACAGCATGCTTGTTAATTAGCTGCAAATCACCTGCTGGTTGACATTTGCCATGCAATAAGCAGTTTTTCAGATTCACATTCTAGTTACTTTATTGTGCCATGCGAGTTCCCTCTAATCCTACAGAGTCTGTTTGATTCCTTTCAGCTACAAAATCTAGTAATAAATTTTAAAGATACAATTTACATTAACCTCCTTCCTCTAAAATAAAAAAAAAACCACAGTCAAGAAGGGAAACCTGAACATTTCAGGCCCTATTCTGTTAATGTGAGGTGGGGAAACAAGAAAACCCATCCAATAAGGAAGTGTATAACTGTCACAAAGGTGAGTTAGATAATATGCCAACTGCTTTATTAATTCCCAACCACTTACTATTTTTCTCTATTACCTCTATTATCTAATTTGATTTTCTATCATCACTTCACAGCCTACAGTCTCAGCTCACAAAAAAAAGACAGAAAACTGATGAGTGAGAATTCTCCACTGTAATTGTTGGATGTGTTTTTCCCCCCACTGAACATGCTGGGCTTGCAATCATGAAACATGGATCTAGACTCACATGTATCTAAGCAAATCACCTGCACACTGAGATCTTGTATTGCCGTAACAGCTCAGAGTTGTTTTGCTGCATCTCACAACTTCTCTGTTATCAGTGTTAGGGTAGTCATTCTAAAGAAGATACCTTAGGATAGCAAATGTCCATGTCATCTTTTTAACACAAGAGTAAGAATATAAGAAGTGTGGTACTGGTGCCATATCTAGCAACATACTGATTCTGTCAGTAGTAAGCAGCAGGTCTCTGAAAAGGAGTGTAAGAAACATGTCATGTACAGAAACCCTGGTACAAATATTCCTATTACACAAGGTACCATAAAAACAACATCAAATACTTCCCTCAATCTACTGTAGCAAAGTCCAAGTACATTTCAAGTTTTTTTGTTTGTTTTCCAAATATGTCATTTGAATATACAGAAGAGGTTTTTCACTTACACTCCTTTGATTCCCTGAAAACAAAAAAGCATGGGGAATTTAGTGTTATTATTTGGAAAGTGGGATCCTCACATTTTAAATACCTGCAGAGAGAGATATTCAGGGCAACACACACATCTCTACTTTTCAACTCTCTCAGAGGAGTAATCTTATACATATGGTCTCCATAGTGCTAAGTCAAGGGTCCATATTACAATTTTTGCACAAAAAAAACTAAGGAAACCAGACTTTCTGCCAAGGGTTTAAACTTACTGCAAGAAACTCCAGAAGCTAAAAGGCTACATAAAAAACAAGAGAGAAAACCACTTAATGGACTACGAGTCAAAGAAGTAAAAAGCAAACGGATATAACTGACATAAGAATTACTTCTTGAAATCAGAACCCTTTTCATTAACAGAGGAAGAAACCACAGGATGATGATTGCAGACAGAGCTTCATGGGAACAGGAAAGCTTTGGATGTCCAGATTTATTGGATAAATCTTGGAAATTGTCCTGACAGAGCAATGTGAGAGCGTCTTGCACAGAAAAGCAATCTTTGCAACAAGTTAAGCCCAGAAAAAAGTGGAAAAGTGTCTCAAAAAAGCAGCACAACAATCTTGGACCTGCAGGAGGAAAGAAATGTGCACAGTCCTAGCTGGCCCTACCTCGCTATCAAATGCCTTAACTAGTACAGAACCCGATGCAGAAATGTTACTTGTTATTACAGAATAAAAGTATATTACTAACATATAATCAACTGACATGAAAAAAGACAACATAAAATACATTTCCTTTTACTACTGTTACCAGTACAATGCAACTACTCAAGCATTCCCGGCTGCCTAAAACCTCTTAATGTTATAAAAAAATGAAAGGTGTGATTGTGGTCAGCTCTACACAGGTATGCAAAATGAGAAAAGAAATTTTTTGCTCCTCTTGAGTATCTGCAGCAATGCCAGAAACACTGCAGTTCTTTAAATTATGAACCACAAGATTTATAGGAGTTTAGGACTGCTGCCATACACATATATTCTCTACGCTTTTGGAACAACTGGCAGCACTGGATTGCACAGAGGATGCGCATCTCACAGAAAAATGACAAGGAGAATATCTTGCCCATGAGGGAACAACTTCCTATGAAGCATTCCAAAGTTAATCTTGCACATATACAATAAACATAAAACAGTTCTCTAAAATTTCTCTCCTTGACTGATCTGAAAAATCTACCAGTGGTCTAATAATGCTAATGCCTCCCATATGGGCTTCAGCAGTGTTGTCAGAGACATGTCCCCTACTAATACCAGGGTTAATACTAACACCAGCCATACCATACTGCTTAGCAATATACTTACTGAATTACAAGTACAGTGGTATCTGGCAAAAATACAAGAGTGTATTAGGAGAGAGCACATTCACCGTCTCACAAACTTTAACACGTACAAGCCTGTCTAAACCCCAGAGAAACAGAAATATTATACTATTTGTGGTACTGAACTTCCTTACTGACAACAGCCTAGCCAACAAAACAAGGTGTATTTGGCTTAATCAATAAAAACATCTTATTGCCCTGATTCTTCATTCAAAGATTCCTCCAACAGAGTACATCAGTTCGGTGGGGATGCAGAATAAATTGTTGCTAAAGCAGTAAACCACTCATAAAACTAACTCAAATGGACTCTAATCCAAGTAAAATATTTTTATATTTGAACAGAAGTAATTCATTTCAGAAGCTGTGTCTACATAAGTGCACCTCTAAATTATGTTTTTATAAAAGCACTGTAGCTGTATCAAATCTTAAAGCTTTTGGCAAGCAAAAAAAAAGCAAAAAAGCTTTTTAAAAAACAAAATAGCGATGCTACCAACAGGAGATGCCATTTCATGTAACGACTTTTAAGAAGTACTATTTCTTTAAGTGAGTAAGGTTTCAAACATTTCTCTGTTGAAAACATTTGTATCTCATAGACCAAGTTCTGCCCTTTTAGAGGGCACACACCCTTCTTTAGACACACACACACATACAGGCTACTCAACTTCCTCCAGAAACTTTCCTCTCCATGGGCTGTTTGGTACACCTTTTACTTGGTCTACTGACACATCAGGAGGCAAATTAATGTCTCTGGATCTTCCCTTTCAGCAGGAAAAGACTCAGCTGCTGTGAAGTTTAGAGAGTCAGTCACATATGCAATTTGGAAAAAGATTTAGTACCAGCACAAATCAAACTCATTATCTTGAGCTATACAGAAATGTAGTACTGGGGAACTTTAGGGTGTACAAAAAAAGACCGGGCATTTTTAAAATTTCAACTCCTCCTCCACTCCTGCTACAAAGTATTATCTAGAATGCAACCCACCAGCACTTACCACTCTGTGCAGCTGCACAAGACAAGAAATATTTTTGTTCATAATGTATATGTTTGAAAGTTAACTAAGGTATTGCTGAGGATGATTCCTAATAAGATAAAGAGATGGAAGCAATTGATTGAAATGGGAGTTAAGCATTCTTAAAAAACATGTAACAGTATCAAAGCATACATTCTGACCTCTTAAGTTTTGTGGTCTTAAAGTAAACTACTGACCCTCTATTTCTTAGGAAGTTTCTAAAGAAAAAAAGAGGAAGCAGGCTACCAATGCAGGTTGAAAAAAATATCAGTAAACAACAACTAATTTCAAAAGGCAAATAGATATTTCTACACTGGGGGTGGAATGCACAAGGGAGAGCGTACAGACACTCACAAAACTAACCAACTGTTAAAATGAGTGCTACAAAGTGAGATTATCATATCCATGATGCAGGAATACAGGAACCAAAAGACTTGAGATAAGAGAATCGTTCAAGTTTTTCTCCTACTTTTATAAATTTGTAATATATAAGGATTGGTTTATCTGAAGTCAAAGTCACTTCATGGAAAAAAAGAAGACATTGCCTTAACAGCACTACATTATTAATCAACTTCATAATTAAAATCTGTCTGCTTAGTATTTTGCTTTCATCTGTCCCTAAGAGCCCGAATTGGACATTTACAGGATAAAATAGTAAAGTCTGGGATTTAAATACAGTCTCCAACAGAAAAAAAAATCTAAGTCAAATTTCAAAGAGCATACACAAATCCTAAAGAAACTCTGCAGCATACTTACATAATTACTTAGACCCCATAAGGAAGCATAAAAGAAGTCCTTAATATTTACTACTTCTTGCTGAGAAAACTTAATTTTGAAATAATTTTTCAATTCATGTTCTCTGAAAACTTGCTCCTTTTGCAGTTAAAGGCCTGCAAATTAGCACTGACTGACATTTGCTGGAAAAACAATACAGCAAGCAGTAGGCAATCCAGAAGGCTCCTGGAGAGTCTGGATGGAAACTTCCCAAGAAATAGACACCCCTGCCCAGGGGAGGGCAATACTTGATCTATTGGTCACCAATGCAGGTGAGCGCATCAGGGATCTCAAGATTGGAGGCTCCCTGGGCTGCAATGATCATACACTGGTGGAATTCACAGTCCTGAGGGACACTAATCAGCCAAGAAGCATAGTCAGGACCCTGAACTTCAGAAAAGCAAAATTCCAGCTCTTTAAAGAGTTACTCAGCAGGATACCCTGGGAAATGACCCTCAAGGACAAGAAAACAGAACAGAGCTGGCAGATCTTTAAGGACACTTTCCACAGAGCACAAGACCTCTCGATCCCCAGGTGTAAGAAAACTGGTAAGAAAGGGAAGAAACCAGCATGGCTGAGTCAAGACCTGCTGGTCAAATTAAAAACCAAGATGCCACTACATAGGCAGTGGAAGCAAGGATCTTGGGGAGAGTATAAAGATCCGGCCCGATGGTGCAGAGACGAGGTTAGGAAGGCTAAAGCATGGCTAGAGCTCAACTCAGCAAACGATGCAAAGAATAACAAGAAGGGATTCTATAGACACATCAATGAAAAAAGGAAAGTCAAAGAAAACATACCCTCCCTGATGAGCAAGAATGGAGACCTAATAACAACAGATGAGGAG
>VWZO01019336.1:20627-33020 GCA_013396975.1 Bucco capensis | reverse complement strand
TCTCTGTAGAAGCTGCTGAGATGGTTCTAAGGTCTCATGAAAATTGATCTCAAATTTTAGCACTTGATACCATCATGAGAAGCAATAGTTCTGACAAAAAAAGGAGATACATACTAATTCCCAAAATGGGCACCTCAGTAAAAAGCCAATTTACTTTTTCTTACAACTTTTCCCAGCCCATTACTGCTGCCGATCAGGAGGAAAACTGCATCCTTGTTTTCAGTTCTGTGATGGTGTTTATGTGTTTAGGTGTTTATGTATTTAAGGTTGCATTACCACAGGTACAGACTTCGGTATATGCTGTTTTCATGAAATATGTACTGTGTATTAAGGGTGTTTAAACTGTACAGTCCAAGGAAAAAGCTCATTGTTGAAGACAGCTCTTCCAAAATTCTTTAAGCAGTGCTAAGACTTTTACCAGTACTGCAGAAGAAAAATGGCTGTGGCATGGACAAGCAGAATATTAAAACTCCTGTCAAATTTCTTTCTGAATAAGATTATCTTTCTGGTATTTGGAAAATTAGATTACTTTCCAAGATGCAGAAAGATTTTTAATACACAGGCCAGGCAACCTAATTAAATAAACAGTATGGGATGGCTCCAAAACATTATAGATCACACGCTAATGCAAAACGCCAACATAATTATGCATGCCCATCCCAGACTTTTGGGTAAATAAAACAGATTTAAACAAACGACTAATATAATAAAGAGCATCAAAATGACTGAAGTCAGTGCAACTGACTAATTAATATGCTTGCAGTTTAGAGAAAACAAAACAAAACCAAACCAGTTTAAGAGTCATCATCATCAGGGCAGTATTTTTCTGCTGAATTTACTGAGTGAAGGGGCACAATCTGTTAACCATCCTCCCCCCCTTAAGTGGGTGAACCTGTAAGTTGGGTAAGCACTCTTGATCTTTGAGAGTAGGCTGGGGTGAAGCTCTTTTGTGAATCTCTGCATTAGATTTCATTGAGACAGTGGATTTTAGGAGCTTGGGATCAAATTGATTAAGTATTCTGTGTTGTGTTTTCTCAAGGGGCAGGAAGGAAACATTAAATTACACCCACTTAAAGTTACTTGCTAATGAATAATGTAATTGTACGCTAGGGTATTTAGAAGGTTTTTGCATTAAGTCCCTGATGCTTTTGTTGTCTCATAAGAACCATCTATGTTTAGATAAGCTAGAATTAACATTACCTTTTTGAAAAGTCTGTATTTGTAACTGCACTAAAAAGAGTTTGTGTTGAGAAAATAACATGTTTGAATCATCAGGGCAAGTGGTAGCAGTAAAAACCCCAGCACTTCTACATTAGATGTCATGCACATCTTCTAAAGGCATGAGTTCCTTAAGAGATGCTTAGTGACTTCTTGCTCTGATCAGAGCATGCAAAAATGCCTGATTCTATTTTTCTGTATGGCAGTTCAGGGACCTAATGGAAACTGACTTTCTAGTGTAATAAGTGTATGAATTGGCCAAAGCTGTCATTTCACTTCTACATTTGAACATAAAAGTATAACCAACAACTGTACTGCTAAATTCAAATATCCTTAAAGAAGCTCCAACAGCAAAACAACTTTTATTCATGTCTTTGGCACAAAGAAGTATGCTGAAGGTAGAATTTTGGCCTTGGTATTCCATATTTTGTATCAAAGTTCGAAATTGTGAAAGCTTCAAAATGTATAATTAAACCTCATTTTGCACAGCAGCTTCTTTTAGGAAGTGATTCCTGTTTCAAGTATTAAAGCTAGGTGATACAGTCCTAGTCTACTCAAATAACAAACGGCTAAATTCTCTTCCACAATTGTATAAATTATCAGATGGATGAGTATTCTATTGTCTTTTTTTGTGTTTTCTTTTATGCCAGCACATTATTCGAGGGGACCTACTAGTGACCTTCCAGTACCTAAAGAGAACTTCCAAGAAGGCTGGAGAGGGCCTGTTTACAAAGGCCTGTAGTGAAAGGACAAGGGGCAATGGTTTTAGATTAGAGATGAGTAGATTTAGACTGGATATTAGGAAAAAGTTCCTCCCCACGAGGGTGGTGGAACACTGGCCCAGGTTGCCCAGGGAGGTGGTTGAGTTCCCATCCCTGGAGGCATTGCAGGTGAGGCTTGCCAGGGCTCTGGGCAAGCTGATGTAGTTGGGGATGTCCCTGCCCACTGCAGGGGGGTTGGACTAGATGACCTCCAGAGGTCCCTTCCAACCCAGATGATTCTGTGATTCTATGATTCTATAACTGGGCAGATTTTCAAAAGAGTGACTCTTCTGAGCTCTTGTGAAGATTTGTCCAATTTCATTTTGTACCTAACTCATCTGTTGAAAATCTGGTCCCTATAGCTAAGACTGACATTCTTAGAATACTGTGAGGGCAGTAATGACACATATAAAAAAAATAACCCACAACCAAACCAAAGGAAAACACCCCAAATACCCTATACAGCATGCCCCAGTTGCTTCACTACCCCAAAGCTGCCAGCCAGCACAAAGACAGGAGGATTGAGCTCTCTGCTATGTGCAGACAAATAGTTTGAAAAAAAAAAAAGTAGCAGTGAAGGTAACTGTTGTTTTGCTGCCTCTTTTCTGGCTTTGTGTTTATTTAAAAGTATTAAGCTAGTTACAAAAGTGCAGAGTGTCATAGGTGTTTGGAAATGTATGAGCGTGAAATGTGTTAATTAAAACTTATTTAAGTAGCCATTTATAATATTGTGAGTTCTGAGATACCACAACTTCTAGAGTTGTGCTGCCTTCTGACCTAGAGGCTGGGATAAACATTTTTCTTCTCTTTTACTGTAATCAGTGGTGCAGTTACTACTGAGTTTGATTTAGCAGTGTTGAGTCCTGTATTAAAATAGTTGCAGTAGAAAAAAAATTGGTGCTTTGTATTGGAAAAAACTTACTTCAATCTGCCATCTTTTTTATTGGCAGAGCTATTACAGGGTAGTAAAATTGATTCATGTGGTCTTTCTGACTAGTTATGTGACTTATTATTGCAGATCCAGGCACTGTAGAACATTTATAGTTCTGTTTTTGAACAACTCCTTTAATTTGAAATTAATTGTTCATCCATGCGGTGTTTTGGCCTTGTCTTTGCTTCCTGAAAAATCACTATGATTAGATAGTGAATAGTTAAATAAATTTTACATAGTTGGAGATTAGTTTGCATTTATGAGAAGTACTTACTATAGTTATGTAAGTGCTGTAAAATAATATTTTACTTTTATTTTCCGGACATAAATGATAAATATGAATTTGCAAAGTTCTTGTGAATGGATTTGGAAGTAATTTCTGTGTCAAGTCAAGCCGCAGAAAGATAGTTTCTTTAGGTGAAGTTTTTTCCTTATTTGGTTTGCAGTGCCAAAAAATTTGGAATGCCTTATTAGTGAGTGGAAGCAGTACATGCTATGTCCATTTTGCCAAGTGCAAGATTCCTTGTAAAATTTTCTGGTCCCTCTTCCAGAGAAAAAAAATATTGACCAACTTTCACAGAATCACACAGGTTGGCAGAGACCTCTAAGCTCCTCCAGTCCAACCATGCCTAGCACTCCCATACCACTAACCCATGGCCCTAAGGACCACATCTAAGTGTTTCTTCAACCCTTCCAGGGATGGTGGCTCCACCCCCTCCCTGGGCAGCCTGGGCCAAGACTTAACAAACCTTTCAGTAAAGAAATTTCTTCTTATGTCTAATCTAAACCTCCCCTGCTGCAACTTGAAGCCATTTGCTCTCATTCTCTCACTGTTAACCCTGGAGAAGAGACCTACCCCCATCTCACTCCAAGCTCCTTTCAGGGAGTTGTAGAGAGTGATAAAGTCTCCCCTGAACCTCTTCCTTTTCTCCACACTAACCATGCCCAGTTGCCTCAGCTGCTCCTCATTAGACTTGTGCTGCAGAGCCCTCCCTAGCCTCCTTGCCCTTCTCTGGACACACTCCAATGCCTCTGGGTCCTTCTCATACTGAGGGGGCCCAAAACTGAACCCAGGACTCTAGGTATGGCCTCTCCAGCACTGAGTATGAAGTACTGTATTTGATAGAAAATTATTTGCTATGGAAAAAGTAAATTCTCTGTTCTAAATGCAGGAGATATTAACATGGCTGTTCTTACAATAATTTAGTATGCCTTTGGACAAAACATCCTTTATACAGAGTCTCCATCACTTGGTGCCAGCATATACCCTGGGAAAAAGAATTATTAGTTGTTGCAACTGAAGAAACAAGGCAATAATTTTCTGTGTACTTTTGAGGGGAAAAATGAAAAGACATACCAAATCAAAACAGAGCTGTATTTTTGCATGCATTGTACTTCTGTGATGTGCTTGCACAGTTTAAATGTGGACTTAAAATAATGCACATTAAGCAGACTGTAATTCTTATGTGGGAAGCATGGGATAGCTGTGTATATGCTAGTGTTGCACTTACAGAATGGCTGAGTGAGCCCCAGATAAAAAAATGAAAATAAAGTGAAAATGGCTAAATTTAAGTCAGTCATTCAGAGCAGTAAAATTCAGAAGCATTCAAATAAAGGTGGAAAGGGAAAAGAGATTAATTGTTAAGATAATTGCTTTACAGACCTTTCAGAAAATTGAACTGGAGAGCTAAGACATCCTGTTCTTTCTAGCCTGCCAGAGTTAGCTCAGGCAAAGTCTAGGCTTTTAAAATACTTAGTAAATTAGAATAGTATGGTGAGTGTACAGGTTGAAAAAAATTTGCATGAAGAGAACTGCCCATAAATACTGTCTCCACCCTCTGAACTCCAGGTCCTTCTATTTTGCTGAATATGTGATTGAACGGAGACTGTCTCTGACTTGCAACGTAGCTGTGATGATATGTCATGATTCTGTTTTCTTGGTGCAAGCAAATTTAATAGAAAAGATTTTGATTGGACTTTCAGAAATATTCTTGTGTCCATTGTCAGTGAGGGCACTAAGTTCTAGAGTGTCAGTTGTCCTAGTGTTGCATACATGGACGCTAACAACCGTAAATAAAATATGTTCTCTTTTTTTGTGTGGTTTTTTGTTTGTTTTTTTAATGTAGAGCTTGAACACTACAACTGCAGCACGTAACTTGTACATACTCTGTGTATCAGTGAAAGCTATTTTCCCAGACACATTATTGGATCACTGCACTTTCTGTCTTTCTTATGGTATGTACACAGTTGTCACAGTGGTAAATACCTAAAGCTGAGAAGGGGTATGGTTTAGAAACCTTTCCTTTTTCATCACAAAGAGTGAAGATTCTCAAAACTAGAAAAAAATTATCACAGAAGGCTACAGGTATTACAGCAGTCACAAGTCTTGTATTTTGATGTCCTTATGAAGTCTCAGCTTTCTTTGTCATGTTTTTGGGGCGAAGGGGGTTACTTATCTCTGTTTTGTATCTATATCCCTTGAATGTCCTTCTGCAAAAGAAGATTTAATTTGGTGAGGCTAATATAGTGAATCTAATTCAGCTCACACCTCACTTACATTGTGAGCCCATTATGGCTTTATTACTCTGCAATTGAAGGCATGGAGGTAAGAAGTGGCCTAGTAATGAGGGATACACACCTAGGGCAGTGTGGCAAGAAATGTAAATGATGCCAAAGGGAAAAAAAAATATATCTACTGATATATGTAAAAAGGCCATTTTTCATAGGTGGCTACTTTGATGGAGTCCCCAAGAAGTGTTAGCGCTTAGTGTTACTGTGCCTTTACCTGTTCATCCAGCCTATATACTGGGAATTTCTCAGATGCAGCTATCTGCAGTTTCTGTAGTTCTGCATATTATATAGCACTTGTACAAGGACAAACAGTTTGACATCCTAATATTTATTTAATTTGTGAGAATAATGTCTAAGCTACACTGCAGAAAACAAACTAATGTGGAAGCATATTTTCTGCTTTAGTGCTAAATGTGCTTTCACTTTTGAAAGTCAAATATATAGTGTCAAATGATTTATTTACAAAAACAAATATTTACCAGCATTTTTATAAAATCAATGTAACTGTCTTCTGTGGTTCAAGATATTAGAAACTAACTCTGTGTGCCTTTCCAAAGTGTCCTTTCTCTTGTATAAGTAGAATTTTGTTTGACTGACTGTTAGTATCCTACAGGATACATTTTTTAGCAAAACCACTTTACTGAGACTGTTGTGCCACAGTAAATGAAAAGGTTAGAGAAAGCAGAGGGATAATAATTATGTCAATAGGGGGCAAAATGTGTGTCAAATGATCTTCAACACTATCAGTATTTCCATTCTGAAGAAAAAAATGGAAGAATAGTGGCCAGAGAAAATGGAATAAACCTGAGCAGCAAGGAAATAACTTTTTGTTTTACAGCAAAGAGAGAAATCTAAGCAAAATGGAAGAAGCAGAGGCAAAAACTGCATATTTTTTTCAGAGGAGGTATATCAAAATTGAGGTACTTCTGGCAGAGGAAGGGATCCAGTGGAATGTGAATAGTAAGACTGCTGGTTGAGTTGCTTGTACAGGGCTGCTTGAGGTGCTAGTGCTGGTGCAAAGGGTACAGTGTAAATGCATCTAGCCAGAGGGGAGAAGCAACAAACCAATCCTTTCTGGTGGCTGCACAGCTTCACACTGGCCAAGTCAGAATTTCTGTGAACATATGAAAAATTGACTTGCACATAGTTTAGTTACTCCTTGCCATTTAGAGTATTTTATTAAATTATTGAATTGTCATCTTGCATGTAAATCTGTCCAGTTTTCTGCTCTGGTTTGCTTTAAAACCAGAAAAATTCACGTAAGTGTTCTAGATGCTATGGAGACAGTGCTGATGTCAGAAATGTTTTCAATGGAGGCCTGGAAGAGGGAAACAGATGGCTGCAGTTACTGTTGAACATGGCTGGTTGTTGGTGCATAACATGTAGCAATGGAGTGTGGTACAGAATTGCTGAAATAGCAGTAGATGTGGTAGATTGTTGGGAAGGTAGCAGAGCTTGTGGAGAAGCAGAGGTTGTTAGCTCACCCCAGTGCTGGGTTAATGAAACTCAGATCCTTTGTTTCCTGTTGTGTCCACACAGAGCTGAGCCACACCGTATGACTGCATTAGCTTGAACTGATGCCAGCTCAGGTGTCTGTATAATTTGCAGACTTGGGCCAGATTACTCTGCCTGTTCAGCTCTGGCCTTTCCTCTGTCCAAGTGTGTGATGAAGGATCTTTCTGGTGCTTGGGTTATTTTGAACCTTATAGAGTTAAGTGACTTCTCAGCTCATGGGGCTTTTAATAAGAACTGAAGAGTCAGGGGTGAAAAGGTGAAGCTTGCAGTGCCATTCAGTGAAATAAATGCTTGTTTTTATCTGAAGCATTGAACTCTTAGGTGATGGTAAATGCTATTGCTGGTAATAAGTTGTCACAGGATCTTACACTTAGCTGGAGCAAAACCAGAAACAGAAACACACACCACACCCCCTCTCAAGCTTTTCAAATCCCAGACTTCTTCCTCCAGAAAAATCCTCCTCTATGAATCTTGGATCAAATTCTGTGCAATCAACATCAATGCAGAACTCCCTTGCAAAGGGCATGTGCTTGGTTCTTGAGTTTGCCACACTGCATGGTTTCCCTATATGCCTCTTAAGTACACTTGCATGACAGGATGTTTCCAGCTACTTCCAAGCAAAGCTGCTTGGTTGCAGTCTGCTCTGCCTTATCTATTGCCTCACTTGCTGTAGTTTTTATTCTGAACTACAAATGAGCAGCCTGTCTTGGTTGTTTATTTGTCAAGCTTTCTAACAAGCCTCTTTTGTTTTAACATACATTGTGTTTAGAAGAAGCTGCCTCTAAGTATCCCTCGAGGTCACCTTCCTTACTTTTAAGTCCATCTTTTTGAAACTCATTTGTTGTGATTTCTATAAAGCCTTTACAGTGATTAAACAGTACTTATCATGATGTTCAAAATCATCTTGTTACTTGTACTTTCAAGTCAGTCTCTGCTGTTGTCTAAAAATAAAATAAGAGTCTGTAAGCTCTTCAGTGCAGAGATTGTCTTTTTGTACAAGTGTTTCACACAGCAGGGCCCAGGAGTTGAGTCAGGGCCTATAATACCAGCTTCAGAGAGGAGAAAAAAAAACTATGGACGTATAAATGTTTTTTTTGATAGGAAGGTGAACTGTAAGGTGCCTTCAGGGATAATTTCTTCCTAATGAAATGTGCATTAATGCTAACAATATGCAATATTTTTTAATCAGGCTGACATGTCTACAATGCAATGAACAAGTTTTTTTATTAAAGTATTTAGGGCACCAGTAGCATTTATATGAGCTAGAATGGGCTTTGTGACAAAATGATTCAGTGCCTGAAAGCTACAATTATTCTGTAAACTTCAAAATCCAGAATTCAAGATCAGAAGCAGCTGAGAATTTCTGCATTTGATTGGCTCAGGCTGAAGGCTAGAGAAAAAGCCATTTGCTTTTTACACATTCTGTCAGCTACAACAATGCTAACAAAGGAAGTGTCATCTCCCTGGAGTCTCTTTTCAGACAGAAGTACTGTGGGGCAATAATAAATCACAAAAGTAATTCATGATTGGAAAAAGCAGTGTTTTGCATATAAATGTTTCTAATGGAGCTATGAGTATTAGTCTTGTGCTCTATTACTTTGAAAAATACCATGTGAATCCCTGTAGCTTTTAGTGATTCAAGACATGAAAGGTGGTGTTTATTTTAATTTGTATTACATTCCTTATAAAATATTAAATAATCCTTTGGCATCAAAAAGTGCTATTAGCGTACTCTCTTACTACTTTGTTTTAAGACAATTAAGCTTCATATAATTTGCTGAAACCTTAGAAGAAAAAAGTATGTTGGGGATTTTTAAGCTGAAGTCTAGTAGATCAGCATTAATTGAAAAAGAAGGTTAGACCTTTTTTCTGCTGTATTTCATGGGAAGTTGATGACTGTTTTAAGTGTCTATCTTCCTGCCATAGCCATCCCCAAACTCTACCCACAAAGCTTACCATCACAAAAATGAAGCTGTGTTTAGATTTCACTGCCACGTTTGAAACAAAAGGTTGATATTTCTTGGAAATTTCAGATGTGTATATACAAGCTGAGTTTTTGCACAGATTTTTCGAACCAAAGAAATATCTTAGTGTTTGTATTAGTTTTTTTCAAACTCTGCTGTTATGAAAAGCTACTCTAATGCTTTATTTAGTAAAGCAGGAATAAATGATAACCTGCACTTTGGGTTTCTTTGTTGTCATTCTTCCCCCCACTTCCTGTTCCAGTGGTGTTGCCTGAATAACTTGGGGCAAAATGAGGAGACTCATTTCATGAGGAGACTTGGCTCCTCATAAATGGACATATTGTCCATAGATTGTTTTCTGTGGTTTTGGAAAACAATGAGAACAGGTAATTTAATTTAGTTTGGGGCATAACTCTGACCTGGTTGTATTGTGCATAATAGATGTATTTTTTTCCCCAGTTACAGATTTTCATTGGAAATTCTGGAGTCCACGAGACTTCTTACAACAGTGAGGGGTTGAGGAACTAGAATGAAAAGCGCTGATTGCTTTCTGTAGTATATTTTTGTTTAGTATTAGAAAGTACTATAGCAGTGTCTCGTTTTTTCTAAAGATGGCACTTAGCTGTTCTTTATTCCTAGGATAGTTGGCTCCAGTGGAGACAGACAGTGGTTGCCTGAAGATAGAGCCAATTCTGACATGGCTTAGCCATGCTTATTTTGCTCGTGTTCAGCAGCAAACAGTACATAGTTACTAGCTAAAAAAATAGTTTGGAGTCCTTTTGGCTGGAAGTACTGCTTTGGAAGTAGAGAAGATTCTGATTTCAAAGTTTAATGCAAGTCTGAAACTGGAGAAAATGCGCCTGATGGATAAGGTGAGCAGGTAGTTCTGAATTATTTCAGTGTGCAGGTATCATGTGCTTTGCCATATGCAACTTGCTTTTCAGACATCTGAACTCCAAAATAGAGTTTATTTTGACTAAATTTCTCTCCTGGACTGTTTTGATGACTTCTTTATGTGAATTTTTAAATAAAGGAAATAATAAATTATCACGTAACCTAAATCTGCCTTTTGCTCTCGTAGCCAAATAGTTAGCCAGTAAAAACCTGCATATAAACTGGCTTTGCTCTCCAGCTTTCAGAACCAGCAGAATTTACAAAACATTAATGGTCATAAATACTGGTAAAAGCGTTTGTTGCTAGGGTATATTTGTGATCTCTGAGATTTAGTTGTTCTTTGTCTGTGGCCGTGCGGTATAATTGGGAGTTACCCTTTGTATGACAGATCTCATGTTTTTATCAGAAAAACTGAGAGAAAATAGCAAGCACTCTAGAAAGAAGTAAGAGAATGCATGGGGAAATAACACTTGTATTTAGTTTGTAAGATACTCTTTTTTCTTCCTGAGTATTAGGAGTTTAGTTACAGCTTTGTCTCAACATTACTAATACTTCAGGTTCCTCAGTTTTTGTCCACTGATAATCGCCATTGTAGCCTTCATTATTTACTGCTGGACATTGAAAAAGAAAATAGCGAGGTAACATTAAAACTGTCTTTATTGGTTCTAATATCATGCCCATGTTCTGTACTGCTATTCCTGGGTGTAAGGAATTCTGCCTTCAACACTGCAAGGAAGGCAAGTTTCAGAAGGTATTTACAGTTCTGTGCATTTGTCCACATGCAGAATTATTCAATGGGATATGGCTATGCCTAAATAACGTCAGGTATCTCTGTGTATTGTATGACCCAAAAGCTATTTTAGCAAGTTGGTTTAAAACAAACAAAAAGGTGCAGTTTACATAAGATTCTGGACTTGTGCTTTCACATTCCAAATGATGACTCAGTGATACTACAATGTACTGTGGAAGCGTTCTCTGATACTTGGTCATCCATCACTATGAGTCTGTGATCCCATAATAAGAAGTACAGAGATTAATGTTTTATTGCAGTAAGGTGAATTTTACAATTACATATGTAATGAGAGAGGGAGCAGGGGAACTGTAAAGCCTCCATCTTTCTATAATTGATATGGAACTCAAATAACCTAAAAATAAAGAATATTATAATTCTGTAAAAATTTCATTCTCCTCCCATCAGGGTTTGTTAATGAGGAAAATCCTTTTCATTGCTATTTTGTACAAAATTATATTTTAAAAGTACAGAGAGTGCTCATTATCTCCTAGATGATACTTAATCCTACCAACAACCATACAGAACAATTTTCTCTCTGTAGTGAAATGTATGTAGCTTACACTATGGTTCTTTCACTATGTTTCATAATAGTAAGCTAGCTCCTTTAAATAGCTATTTGATTGATTCTTTGTATTCTGCTCCTGAGAAATTACTTGCAAAATAGAACAGCACTAGGTCTGATTGATTCTGCTTTCTATCCTGCTCTTGCCCTTTCCAAAATTCATTTCAGGATGGTACAGATTCACAAGAATTGTTTGGTATAGGTGATCATTACTCTACAGGTCAATACTGTTTTCCATAGTAATTTGCAGTTAAGAATGGTGGGAAAGTTGTATTGTCATTTGTTCATGTCCTCAAATTGATTACCGTAAAAGCAGGTTTGGCCTGGAAATTGAGGAGTAACATAGGAAAATCTGTCCATAGTGACCAGAGTCATTCTGTTGTCTTGTCTGCTTCTGATCCAAGACCAGTTCTTGATATGATTCAGAAACAGAGCCACTGATTTAACTATGTGTTCTTCACAATGTGATAATGGTTACTTAAAATTACAAGATAGAATGATATGTCTGATTATGTTTGATTTAGACAGTAACAGAGTCATCAGTTTCTTAGGATGCAGTTAGACAGCTAATAGCCTGCTATACATTCTACAACTATCTCCTGAAATGTTAAAAGATCAAGAGATATGTAAGGTCAGGGAATGGAGCAGTTGGAAAAAAGACAAGAACAACTTGTATTCATAGAATCATAGAAAGGCCAGGTTGGAAGGGACCCTAAAGATCATCTAGTTCCAACCTCCCCACACTGAGCAGTGATGCCAGTCACTAGCCCAGGTCACCCAGGGCCACATCCAGCCTGGCCTTGAACACTGCCAGGGATGGGGCATCCACAACCTCTCTGGGCAACCTGTGCCAGTGCCTAACCACTCTTCGGGTAAAGAACTTCCTCATAATCTCCAATCTAAATTTCCCCTCCTTCAGTTTATAGCCATTCCCCCTTGTCCTATCACGGTCTGACCGCTTAAAAAGTCTCTTCCCTTCTGTCCTATAATCTCCCTTTAGGTACTGGGAAACTGCTATAAGATCCCCGCGAAGCCTTCTCTTCTCCAGGCTGAACAATCCCAACTGTCTCAGCCTATCCTCATAGGGGAGGTTCTCCAGTCCTTTAATCATCTTTGTGGCCTCTTCTGGACTCGCTCCAATAGGTCCACATCTTTTTTATACTGAGGAGCCCAGAACTGGATAC
>VWZO01019334.1:462-12023 GCA_013396975.1 Bucco capensis | reverse complement strand
CAACAATAACAAGCACACTGGGTGGGCATGTATGGGGCTCTGNCTGGGTGCCACCGCTCTGCGGGCGGCAGCAGATGGTGCGCCGGGCAGGCAGGCCCAGGCAACCCCTGGACTCCACCGGGTGGCGGGTGCGCAGCCGACCGGGGGTGGGACAGAGCCACCACTCCCTGGGCAATGACTGCAGGCACGCCCGGCAGGCATGTCAGGGCACACCAAGGCAGTCCCCCGGCTCTGACGTGCTGGGCTGCGAGCACGCGGCTGGCCCAGACCCCCGCGGCATGCCCAGGCAACTCCCAGGCCCCAACATGCCGAGCAGTACATATGCAGTCATGCCGGGGAGAGGCAGCCACCTCAGATGGCACCTTGGCCGTACCCAACCCGACCCCGACTTCCAACGCCTCCATGCTGGGCAGGGGTACCAGGTACCAGCAGTGGTACCACACCACCCCACCCCTCTCTGCCCATCCATTGGGGCCACGCTGGTCACCCAGCACCCTGCCACTCCGCGGGTGGCAGCGGCGGCAGGCATGCCCGGGCAACCCCCCCTGGCTTCAACATGCCGGGCAGTGGGCACGCGGCCAGCCCTGGCCCCCACGGCATGCCTGGGCAAACCCCGGGCCCCAACGTGCCGAGCGGTAGACACGCACCACACTGGGGAGTGGCGGCCACCCCTGGGCGCCACCCCAGGCGTATCCAACCTGATCTCAACCTTCCGACCTTCAACGCCTCCATGCCGGGCAGGGGTACTGGCAGGGGTACCACATCACCCCACCCCCCTCCGCCCACCCACCGGGGCCACCCAGCACCCCAACACTCCGCAGGCGGCAGTGGCGCCAGACATGCCTGGGCAGCCCCCCCGGGTCCGACGTGCCGACCACAACCTCGATTTCCAAGATGACCATCAATGCCAGGCAGTGGCACCCCACCATCTCAAACACCCCTCCCCCCAACGGGGGCCCTGTTGGCTCTGTCAGGCGGGGGCTCGNCTCTGTCAGGCGGGGACTCGACCCAACCCGAATGTGACTCGAAACTGCTGCCACGTTGCGTCAGGGACACCACCCACTCTACCCCCTCCCACTTATCAGGATCCTGTCGGCTCGTCGGTGTCCTGCTGTGGTAGTCCAGGCTGTAGCCACCCGATACTGGGATACCTAAGAGGGATTGCTGCAAGAAACAGGCAGAGATAGACCCCAGCCACAACTGGTAGAAATGGCCGACAGGGAGCGTGCTGCGTGTGAGCCACCATCTTGAACCACAATATGAAGCAGGAAAACAGGAAAATAAAGAAGTACAGAAATGCTAAACATATAAATACACACAAAGCAGGAACATAGGGAGATAAGGGGGAAAGACAGATGCAAGAACTCAGAAACTCTTGCCAGGTAAACATTGGAGTCAGCAGATTCAAAGAAAGTTCAAAAGTTTACCTGAGGAAGAGGAGTAAAATGAAGACCCTCGGGATGAAGAAACAGGATCTCCCACCAAGGATATCCCCAAATTAAAGACTCCTCCCCTGACTCCACCCTGACTCCACTTAGACTCCTCCCTAACTCCACCTGCTGTGAATAGTATAATGAGATGTTGCAATATTATGAATATGCATGTATAGGTGATGTAATCTCTTGAAAAATTGTATAAATTGCATGGCTTTACACCAACTTTTTGGAACTCTTCTTGTCGGCACGAGTCGAGAGTTCCCCAACATTGCCTTAAATAAATACCTTGCTGCTTAAAGACTAAACTTGTCTCTGAGCAGTCTCAAGAGCCTTCTGGGGCATAAATTTGCTATCAGGGGTAGTATTGTTAGCTGTAACTACTCACTAGGTAAAGAAGATGGAACCAGGCTATTCTCGATGGTGCCCAGTGGCACAGGACAAGAGGCAGTGTTTGAAATGCAGACAATTCCACATAAACAGCGGAAAAACTGTTATTGAGTGGATGGTTAAGCACTGGAACTAATTGTCAGGGAGGGTCTAGAATCTCATGTTTGTGGAGGAGCTACTGAGTTGGTTAACCCAGCTTTCAGACATGCAGTGCCCAGTGCCATCTCCAGAGGTGGCTGCCAGCCCAGGTGCTGCTGCGGTTGTGTGCAAGTAAAATTACCAACGTACCTAGCCTGTCTTTACCAAGTGCACCAGCTGCTGCAGCCTGCAAGGGCTGAGCCACACACTTTTCATCTCATTCCTGGAACTCCGTGATATCTTAAAATGAGGCATCCCTATCCCAGTCCAACAGGCATTTTTGAGCCCCTCATGAAAAGAAAGACACAGAGGCATTGGAGCGTATCCAGAGAAGGGCAACAAGGCTAATGAGGGGTCTGGAGAATAAGTCTTATGAGGAGCAGCAGAGGGAACTGGGATTGTTTAGTCTGAGGAAGAGGAGTCTCAGGGGAGATATATTCTCTGTCAACAACTACCTGAAAGGAGGTTGTAGCAATGTGGGAGTCAGTCTATTCTCCAAGGTAACCAGTGATAGGACAAGAGGAAGTGACCTCAAGTTGCACCAGGGGAGATTTAGATTGGATATTAGGAAAAATTTCTTTACAGAGAGTTGTTAGGCACGGGAACAGGCTGCCCAGGGAAGTGGTGAGGACACCATTCCTGGAGATGTTTAACAAAAACATATAGATTTGGTACTTAGGGAAATGGCTTAGTGGAGTGATCATGACAGGTTGATAGTTGGACTTGATCTTAGAGGTCTCTTCCAACCTTGATTGTGTAATTGCATCTTCAGGGTCAGGCTTTGTATATAAATAGATTGAATTCCATTCCTTACTCAAATGGGTCATTCTGCAGTAAGGAAATCAAAAACTCACTGAGCTAGAGAAAAAAACCGTGAATTTAAAGATCTAATGTAATGCATCAGAGCTTTTTAAGGCTTATCAGGCTCATGTTCTTGCTCTATAGATTGTTTTTGCATTTTATTTTGTAATTGTTACAGTGTTTTAAAAACAACAAGAAAGAAACAAAAGAATACACACTTGGAACAGGAATCAGATTTGTACTATCAACAAGGCACTCTCTCTAGCCAAATGCACCACTGAAAGTCCATGACATGAGGGACTGGAGAGCCATCCTTAGAGTCAAGATAACAGCAAGGATATGCTTTAGGAAACAACAGATTTAATTCTACATATTATGTGACTGCAGTGGCAGCTGAGGCCCCAGATAACTTATGACCCAGGACACGTAAATAAGATTTCCTGTTCAGGGCAAGTCCTCTGATTTCCTGTACTTCCCCTTAACTCCACTTCACGTTATGTAGGAAGGATGTATGGCTATGGACAGTCAGCCAACCCTGACTGAAAATCCCAGTCCACCTGGTTTGGTAATAGTTGTTTCATAGGGTGCTGTGGTCAGTGAAGGCCAAAAGAGTGCATCGTGACTGTATTTGTTTAAAATGATCCTGATGTCATCCCAGTGTCCAAACATCTATGAAGTACAAAGAAAAGCAGTAACTTGTGAACTTCAAAACTGCACTTATGTGAGCTTTTCCCAGTATTTACTTTGCCACCTCTTCTGGTTGTACTTGTTCTAGCACTTATGGGAAGATTCTGTCCTTTCCTTGAGTTTGCAAGCATACTTTTATTTTCTAATGCCTTCTTTTTTAACTGTGCTAGTTAAAATTCTAAAATAATACTCAATATTGAAGTATATAAGGATATCTTTGGCTTAAGAGATTTTATGAGCTTTTTAATTACATGGCCTGGGAGTACTGCAATTTTGCTTATTGTATTAAGATTTATAACCTGCTTAAAAAAAAAAAAATGTTTGTCTTTCCATCATGTGATAAAATGATGTGACTGGTAAGTGACATAAATTTTTTTTATGTGATGAAACTCTGAGAAGTAGGTTTTGGGGTATAATAGGAACAGTTTGGGAGTGAGCAATCTGGGGATCTAAGGTCAGCCTAGACTTTTCTGATACATCATCCGGTGTCTGCTGTTACGTCCTTCCCTCAACCCATACTGAAAACAAAATCAGAGAAACTTGTGCTTTTGTTGAAAGGTTTGTGGGTGTTGCATTTGGTATACTATGGAGAAATTGGCTTGATGAGATCACAGAGACATTTAAAAGTAATCATTCTGTATAAACTTTGTCCTTAAAGGCCAACTTGTTCACTTTTTTATTTCTATTGTATTTAAAAGTACAAAGCAGACTTAATTGCCACACCTGGGAGGCAAATTCCTTGTTTCATCTTTGTCCAAGTTGAATGAAGTGACAGCTGAATATCCTGGTTTATAATTTTTTTCTGAAGAAATGTTCATAGAACATGCAATAGCCTGTCTTTATATATAATTTATTCTAAACAGAACAGAAAGCGATATTTCAGAATTATTTCTCTGTGTGTGCAAGTTTATAAGTAATAATGCTTTACTAGACCTGCTATGAAAAGTTAGAAATACAACTATCTCTTTCTTGTGCATACAAGAAAGTATACTATCTTCTTTCAACTGATATACTAGGATCGGTTCAGGGTGTGCTTTGCGTAATTGGTAGCTAGTAGGGATGGATCTCAGATGATGACGTTGTCTTTTTAATTCTATGACATTTTTCAGTAAAAGATGTTTTACTCCATCTGCAGGGTGTGAATTATGATCTAATAGTTTTATCCCATCTCCGAGGCAAATGGCTGGTGCATGTTCTCAGTAATAGCAGACAACACCACAGTTATCTGTGGTCTCATATTACTTCTGTTTCTGAGAAATGATTCTATGGTGACCATCACTCACTAGTATATATTCCACATTTCTGCCTTTTAATAGGTTTTAAAAAACAGTGTATTATAAATTTTGTTATGACAGCATGTTCTGGGTTTAATTTTTCTTTTTAATGTTCCTATATTGATACCAGATTTTTCTGTCCTTCACGGCAGTAAAATACAAAGTATTAGAAGATAAGAGTATGCATGCTCACATGAATCATAACAGCATGCACAATTGCCATTGGATTCCTTCTGCTAGGAGCTCATGTCAGGCTTTAATAGTTGGATGTGGAAGAAAACAGAAGAAGGTTCAGGAAAAAATTGTTTGCAGTGCCTTTCCATATAAGCTGTACATACCTTTCTCCTTTTGCTCTGTTCATAAGGACTGAGATGTTGCTCTGGTTAAGTATCTTGTCCCATAGAATGTTCCATTTCTGATATTCCCAGTGTTTTGCTGCCTGTGGGTTTTTTTCTGGGTAATTGTCCATCCTTCTTCTCCATTAAACCTGTTTCCAAAACATCTGGGGAAGTGAATTAGATCTCTCCTCTTTCCTGCCCTTTTAGTCTACCTAGCCTCACTTGAGTTTCAAAATGTAATCTGTCTCTTTTAACAGAGCCATTATCCAGAATATACTACTTCTGTAAAATTCTCTTGTCTCCATGACTCACATTGTAGCAACATGTTCAAGATTAGATAGATGTGTGGAATATCTTTTCTAAATAAGCATCAGGTGTGGGGACACTGCCTCTGTCAAATCAAAGGAGTAAGTGGCAGAGACCTTCTCTAAGTATGTTGATCTCTCTCCACTGCCTATTTTTGTGTGCAGTGTTGCTTGTTGAGCATCAAACAAGCCCTTAGTAACTGGGAGTCAGGGTGGGTTCAAATTCTTCCATAGCTATCGTGCTGAATTACCCAGATTAAACACTTTATGTTCCAGAGTATCAAATTAGAATAAGTACTGATAAGAACCTTAGAAACATTGATACCTAGTCTTGATAGGAATAATTGGCTAGGTTTTTTTCTTACGATACTTCGGTTTCATTACTTTCACATTTAAGTCATTGTGCACTCCCCCTGCAAGCCCCTGGCAGTCCTACACAAAATCCGTCATGTAATTGTTAATAGTGACATACAAGCCATTATCTAAAATGAAGCTCATAAATTAAGTTCACACTAGTAAGCATATGCCCAGGAGTTACTAATTCTACACGTAGTAAACCAAATTCTTAAGTGAACTCCAGTTTCTAGATTTCATATGTTTAATACATGAGTGTGTAAATAACTCGTTTTTTCCAAAGTAGATCCTAAAATTACAAAAATATTCTTCTGTGCCAACAGTTAACCCTCTTTGCCTGTGAAACCCAGGTGTTCAGGATCTATGACAGGATAAATGGCATTGCAAATTGCCAGGAATCTATACTGAAGTTGTTAAGGAAGGTTGTTGCTCGAGAGCCCCAAGACACAAACTCTCAACACAGAGCTTAATAGGGAATCAAATGCTTTGTTAGGAGCACGGTGTGTTGTGAGTTTGAGTTAAAATCGTGTTTACTCTTTCACACGCATGCACAAAACCATTATGTCAACCCACTTCTGAGGTTAACTAAATTCTGATCAAGCACCTAAAAGACTCGAACACTCTGTGTCTCGATCATAAACATTAAGAATACCCAGAAATGTTATGCAAAGTAACTAAGATGAAGAGAGACACACCATTTGCTGGAACCTGTGATATAAAAGTACAAAGTGACATGACATTTCTCATTAGACAGAGACACATTTTTATAGTTTTTGCAATTATCATCCCATAAATGCCTAGCGTGTGAGTAATCAGCTTTTTCAGATAAAGTATGTCACAAACAGGAATGGGTTCCAGTGCAGGAAGTAGCTGTTCCATAAAAAGGGCAGGGAATAGAGTTTTAGGCCAAGGCAGTGGCAGAGCAAACAAAAGTACAGCAGCTACTGATTTCCTTCCTCTGTCATGCCACAGCATAATTTATTGCAGAGCTGCAGAGACACAATTATTCCTGCTTTCAGTACAGTTGTCACCTTTGCTTCAGATAAAAAGTAATGCATGCTGTCCTGCTAACAGATACTTAGATCAAAAGGTACTAGCTTTGGAAAAACAAATGCAGGCAGCTGAATATATTTGCTGTCAAAATAAATTTCCATGACGTATTCCCAGCAAAAGGGAAGTTCTGTTATGAAGGAAATTGTTCAGTGAAAGATTAGCCTGAGGCTACAGAGTGCATCAACTGAAGGAAGTTACATTTTTGTACTTCCAGTTAGCTAATGCTCATGAAGCAAGAAGCGCTATAATACGCAAACCCAAAACTCACCCCTACCGATTTTGCAAGCACTGCCAACAGTTGCAGAAAGAGCCCTCTTGTGTACAGTGTGGTCTCACACTCAGAGGAAACACACAAGCACCCCCAAGAGAAGCAGAGGTGTCACATCTGCCTGACCCGAGCTAGCAGACAGTAAGAGAAAGAATGTAGCTGAGTAGCCCTGAAATAAAAGAGAATCTGTAGCCAAATGCATTTCAAGTGAAATATTTTCGAGTGAGATTTCTTGAAGCACAACTTTTCAAGAGATCTTAGAAGCATTTACTGCTGCAGGGTATGTCAGAACCTGGGAGGTGTCCACTTATTTGGAAAAAGTGTTTTAGGTGTGTCTCAGCTACAGCCTGACAGTGAGCTGACAGGAGCCAGTCATTGCTAGTGTGTTTACAGCTCCAGCATGCTTGCAGTGCCAAATGGCAAGGATTTCATATTGCTTTACTACTTGGCACCTGTCCAGCAGACATTGCATCTTCTTAACAAGATCTCTCTGCCAAGCAAAGCAACAATGAAAGGCTTGCCATCACATTAGCTGATTAAGGTGAAGCTGCTGTAATAAAAAGGGGGTCGCTTTACTTAATGGGTTAACATGAGCCTCTAAACTGAAATCTCAGTGGAGGGAATTAGAATAACCTCTGGGTGAACTTAGCTGGAGTTTTCTACTGAACTTCACATTAAGCAACAAACTGTGGGTTATTGTGAGCACAGATGAAAGAGTAGTTTGGGTGGGAACACTGAAGAAAGGAAGGAAGGACTGAATGAGACAACACAAACTACTGAAGAGGTTTTTCTTGCCTCTTAGCTCCCACGTCATCGTGAGCATTAAATTTCAGATGTTCCCCACTGAAAATGTCCAACAGATGTCCATCTTCAAGCAAAAACCTGTGAGTAGGCTGTTGAGTAAAATCTGAAGCTGTTTTTCAGCATGACTAAGGATCATGGCTTAATCAACCAGCAAAGGTGTTCTCAGAGAGATCTGCATAGCTCTCTTGCCATTTTACATTGTAATTAAAAACACAACAACAAAACCTCAGAAGATGTTGCCTCTTGAATAAAATACAGGAACAATGCGTTGAAGACTAGGAGAAATTCAACTCATTTGGGAGGCAGGAGTCTGGTTTTCTTCGTTAGATAGATTTGTTTCTTTTAAAGCTACGATTCCATCGAAGTAACAGCTGTTAGTTTGTGGACTCTAAAGAACAGATCTGCATGGCAGTAAAGATAGCTTCAGTCAGTGCCAGATTGAAAGGTAAAGATGGAGACAGAGGACAGCAACTGCATTGGGATATTTGTGTCAGCTGATAATTGCAATATCAGCCTGCTCCAAAAATGCTGTAGCTGATCCTAGGCAGAGCTGTTTATTCCTATCCCAGTGCCTAGATACCTTCTATAAATCCTGTGCAGGGGCTCAGGCCCCAGTCATTTCCTGGCATGGCATATCAGAAGAGGATATTTCCACTTCCATCATCTAAGTCATTTGCCTGTTGCAGATTTTTTCCTATTTGAATAGTTTTTCTCCAGATGTCAAATGTCTAAAACTCATAATTGACATTAGTTCAGCTTTAAACATCCATCAGATGTTGTTCTTTTTCTTGTTCTTAGTCATCGTTGTTTCCCACACCCACCAAGAAAAGTAGCAGTCAGCAAAACGACACATTATTAACTCTTCTTCTTCCAATAGAAGGGCAAGATTATAGATACAATCTAGAGACCATTGATTAAAATATTTTCAGACTTTATACTCCATATTTTGAAATATTGCCACCAGTTTACCATTTCTTTCCTCTGTCTGTGTCAGAGAAATACGTTTCCACTGATGTTTACATCTGCATCAGTAATGCCAGCAATGCTTTCTGATGCTTTTGTCATGAGCCTTGCTGCAGTTCACATAGCAAAGCAGCAAAGTTGAAATCAAAATTGATCCCAACTGTATTACTGTCAAGGGAAAGCCTAAGGTCCCAAGCATTTCTAAACTATTTTTATCATTTTTATATTGAAGAGGAATCATGTTGTACTTATGCCAGTTTGGAGTATTTTTAATGTTATTCTTTCATATGGGGTTTTTTATTTCAGCAGAGGGCACTGTGACCTTACTTAAAATTCAATCTATTAATTAGGCCACAACAGCATGGAAAAAAGTTATACCATTTTTCCTCAGCATCGGTCTTTAAATCATAGGGTTATACATGCAGGATTTACATATTCTCCATTTCAATCTCTATTATTGTCGCTAAAAGACTGGAAACAAGTGAGAGAAACAGCTTTGTGTAATTAATATTAAAAACAAATAAATCTCCTCATTTCTTTTCCACAGGGGGAAATTAGCTACATTCCCACAGTACAACCCCTGGTGTAAGCATTTTAACAAAGCTTTTCAGTAGCTACTGTATCAGAGGATAGCAAAACTCCCAGACCTCACAAAAGGCAGAAGCACCAAACCCACCTCCATAGCAATTAATCCTGGAGGAGGCCAGGAAGACCATCAGATTAGCATCTCTACTTTCCTCCAGCAGCCAAGCCCATGCTGTGAGCCTCAGCCAGCCCCTGGCTTCCTTTTGGATTCAGCTCTTGCGTTTCAGCACCAGCACATTACCTTCCGAGGCTTGTTTTGAGTCTCAGCTGCTAAGCAAGTAGGTAGGTACTAGGAATTTGCTGAGATGAGAAAGAAGTGAGGAAGAAATGAGGAAGAAAGAAGGAGAAAGACGGTATCTGCCATCTGCCTCCCCACCAGGCTGGGATATCTGGCATTAGGCCATCTTTCTCTGTGACAAGTGTCTCACAACTACAATAGGAGGAAGAATTACGAGCTGCAGAGATGGTGTCCTGTGGTGCAATGAGGGCATTAGCATTGCCTAATGTGCAAGCCAGTCCTGTGCCCTTGCTCCGACCAAAGGTATACCCCTCATTGCATTTCTGACATTGTTAGATTGTCCCCATTTTGTCAAACAGTGTCAGATGAACAACTCCTGTATTAATAGGAAGCAATGGTACTGCTACCAGTTGAACTTACACTGATTCTATTTATTCAGCTGCTGCATAGAAAATGTCAGTAAAAAGGTAGTAACAGTTTCATGTGGGCCAGTTTAGGTATCTGATAATATATCCTAAAAGATAAATCAGTTATTCCTTCAGGTGTGTATGTATCTATTTGTAATTATTAACAATGAAAAAAATGAGGTCAGGATTAAGAAAAGGGGCTATTAACCCCATTCTTAAAAATTTTCTGCATTGAGTGGATTATATCCAAAACTTTCAGCTGCTGTTTTGTCCAAAGGTGGCTATTTGTATTCCTCACAGAGCATACCTAACGTGGCAGGAAGTACAAAGATTGATTTGAGCTCTCCAGCTAGGAAAGCTTATTTAAGATGTCTCCATTTGGTTTTGATGGCAGCACATGTCTGAGGGGGAAAAATGTTGTCTTTCTAAGAATAACCCTCTTCCCGCCCTTTCTGGAATTAAACAAGCTGTTCTTGCAAAGCAGAACTATAAGAAACAGGCATAGAATCATAGAATGTTAGGGGTTGGAAGGGACCTAGAAAGATCATCTTAGTCCAACCCCCCTGCCAGGGCAGGATCACCTAGATGACATCACACAGGAATGTGTCCATGTAGATCTTGAATGTCTCCAGAGAAGGAGACTCCACAACCCTCCTGGGTCATAGAATCATAGAATAGAATCATAGAATGGTTAGGGTTGGAAGGGACCTCTGGAGGTCATCTAGTCCAACCCCCCTGCACTGGGCAGGGACATCCCCAACTAGATCAGGTTGCCCAGAGCCCTGTCAAGCCTTGCCTTGAATGCCTCCAGGGATGGGGCCAAAAACAAAGCCCCTTGCTTGTGGAGGATGCAGGTCGCCAGTTCCAGTGTTCTGTGACCCTTACTGTGAAAAAGTTCCTCCTCGTGTTAATACTAAACCTCCTACAGTCAAATTTGCTCCCATTCCCTCTTGNCATTAAGTTACTCCCTGCCCATCTCTCTAGCCTGTCCAGGTCACGCTGGATGGCAGCACAGCCTTCTGGGATGTTAGCTACTTCTCCAAGCTTGGTATCATCCGCAAACTTGCTGAGGGTACATTCTACCCTTCATCCAGATCATTGATGAATATATTAAAGAGTACTGGATCCAGCACTGACCACTGGGATATACCACTAGTCACACGCCTCCAACGAGACCCTGGTCCACCAACCACAACTCTCTGGGCTCTGTCCTTCAGCCAGTTTCCAATCCATCTCACTTCACAGTCTCCCAATCCCTACTTCTTAAGTTTGGCTATGAGGATACCATGGGAGACAGTATCAAAAGCTTTGCTAAAGTCAAGAAAAAACAGATCCACTTCCCTCCCTTCATCTATCCATCTAGTTATGCCATCATAAAAGGCTATCAGATTAGTCAAGCAGGCTTCCCCTTACGGAATCCATGTTGACTACTTGTGATAAGCCTCCTTTCCTCCAAACACTTGGAGATGGTGGCAAGAACAAGCTGTTTCTTCACCTTTCCAGGGATGGAGGTGAGGCTGACT
>VWZO01019326.1:1686-14830 GCA_013396975.1 Bucco capensis | reverse complement strand
CACTAGTGCTGCTCCAAGCCACCATGCTCTTGTGCTTCTTCTTGGCCACCTGGGCACACACTGCCTCATCTCCAGCCACTGGCCACCAGCCCCCTCAGCTCCTTCTACTCTGGACACTTTCCAGCCTGGAGCCTTCCTAGGGTTGGTGTGACCCCAGGGCAGGAGCCAGCACTTGGCCTTGGTCAACCTCATCCCATGGATCCAGCCTGGCCAGGTCCCTCTGGAGATCTTCCCAACTCTCCAGCAGATAAACATTTCCACCCAACTTGTTGTCATCTCCAAACTAGCTGAGGATGTCCTTAATCTCCTCCAGATCATTGGTGATGATACTAAACAGAACCTCTTCTCCTTACCTCATTTCTGACCCCTGAGGAACAGCACTGGTGACTTCTCCTCAGCAGCCCCAGGAGGTGCAGAGCAGGATGGTTTCATCCCCAAAGCTTTGCTTTCTGGAGGCAGGAGAACTTGGCAGCCCTTGGTGGCTTCACCTCATCGATGACGGGAGGTGTGGTGGCTTAGGTCCTTCCTGATCTCCTCTGCCTGTCCGAACCTCCATGCAGGAAGCTTCACTCACTAAGCACCAAGCCAAATGAGACATTGCTGCTGCTGGAGGTCACCTGGGGCCAACCTTTCCTCTTCTCCCTCAGCCCCAGAAGAAGAAGATGAAGAAGGATCCCAACATGAAGAAGAGGAAGCAACCCAACAGCTCTGAGGAAGCTGACAGCAAGGCAGCAGAAGGCTCTGACAACTCTGACTCTGACAATGGTGAGAGCAGGAGCAGCTCCAGCACCAAAAGCTGCTGCTGCCTGGCTTCTTGGGGTCACTCTGGGTTCCTTCTGCTGGTCCTGACTGTGCTCTTCCTTTCAGAGGAGGGAACAGAAGGAGAATCAGGAGAAAAAGAAGGTTCCAGAGGCGTAAGTAAACCTTGAGAAAGACTTTGATGCTGTGGTGGTGGTTGGAGGTGCTGGAGGTGGTGAGGAAAAGATCCCTGGAGTCCCATGAGTCAGGTGGCAGAGGTTAGGATGATGTTGAGTGGAATGGATGGAAGCTCCACCAAGGGATGAGTGGATATCACAAGGGCTTCCCAGCTCCAGCCACCACGAGATGCTGCAGAGGTGTAGGTAACCCTTGATTATCAGGATGAAAAGCTGTGGTAGTGAGGAGAAGATCCCTGGCCTCCCATGAGTCAAGTGGTAGAGGTTAGGAAGATGTTGGGTGGAATGGATGGATGGAAGCCAAATGCTCCACCGAGGGAATAGGAGGTATCACAAGGGCTTCCCAGCTGCCCCCATGAGGAGATGCAGCAGTGTCAAAAGGCAGGAAAACATCCATGGAAATGGAAGACACAAAGAGCTTGGAGCGAGGAGAACCCCAAAAGCCAATCCCAGAGGGTGGGATTTGGATGTCTGGAGGCACCTCTCTGCCCATGGCCTTCACCTTGGTGGAGTGAGGTCACTCAGCTCTGAGCCCCAGGGGTGCTGGGGAGGTGCCTTGAAAGTTCTGGCACTAGGGAGTGTGGAGCAATCAGATCCAATGGAGATGTGGCTGCTGGGAGTGCGTGGGGAGGGTTGGAGAGCTACCAGCCTGGGGAGGGTCTCAAAGTGGCCTCCAGACTTTCACTTGCTCTCTTTTTAACTTCCCAATGTTGTGTTTTTAGGAAGGGGAAGATGAAGAAGGAAGAGATTCAGAGAGAGGTGAGTTGGCAAGTGTGACCCAGAGCTCTTGCAGAGCCTCTCCTGCCTCCAGCTGAGGGTTCTGCTGTGGCCAGGAGAGAGACTTCCAATTAAATCTATTCAGTTTACAGATCCTAGACTGGTTAGGGCTGGAAGGGAGTGCTGGAGATCACCCAACCCTCCCCTGCTCCAGCAGGGTCATCACCCCCAGCAGCTTGCCCAGGGTCACCTCCAGCTGGCCTTGGAAGCTTCTCCACCCCAGGACACTCCCCAAGCTCTCTGGGCAGCCTGGGCCAGGGCTCTGCACCCTCCAAGCCAACAAGGTTCTGAGGGAAGCTCCAGTTGGTGCCCACTGCCCCTTGGCCTGGCCCTGGGCCACCCCTGAGCACAGGCTGGCCCCAGGCTCTTGTCCCCATGCTGGAGCTCTTGCTGAGCAGGGAGAAGATCCCTCTGGGGCTGCTCTTCTCCAGCCTCAGCAGCTCCAGCAGCAGCCCCAGAGCTGCTCCAGTCCCCTCAGCATCTTCCTAGCCTCTGCTGGACTCTCTGCAGCACTTGCTTGGCTCTCTGGAGCTGGGAAGCCCAGAGCTGGAGCCAGGACTGCAGAGGAGAGGGAGAAGGGAACCTCCCTGCTGCTCCCACTCTTCCTATCTCTCAGGAGAAGCCCTTCCTTGGCCTTCTTGGCCACCAGGGCCCATTGCTGCCTCCTGGCCAGCTTGATGGCCACCAGCACTCCCAGCTCCTTCTCAAGCCCTAACCTCTCCTGCTCCATGAGGTTATTCTTCCCCAGCTTGAGGACCCAACACTTGCCCTGCTTGACCCTCAGGAGCTTCCTTATCCCCATTCTCAGCCTGTCCTGTGGTGCTGTTCTAGAACTCTCTGTGCTTGGCTGCTGGGAGCAGCTCTGGGGGGTGGGGGTTGGGTCACCCTGGGGGCTCCAGCTTGTCCAGGGAAGTTCTCTTGGATCAGGTGATGTCCTCAAGTGTTGAGGGCCCTGAAACCCAACCTGCTTTCAACCCTTAGGTGGAGCTTTGACCATCCAGGAGGAGATCAGTCAGATCAAACACAAGCTGCAGGCAGGCAAGAGGACTCAGGAGAGGCAGAAGAAGAGGCATCGAGATCGGATGGTGGAGAGGTGACAGCTCCTGGCTTTGGGTTGTCCTAGTGGTGTTGGTTCCTTCTCTGGGACTGCTGGACGTCATGGCTGGGTCTGTGCTTCTGTTCCCAATTGTCAGAGAATCACTCAGTCCTCTAGGTTGGAGGAGATCTCTAAGCTCCTGGGGTCCAGCCATTCCCCAGGACTGCCAGGTCACCACTAACCCATGTCAGCAGCACATCTGCATGGCTTTGGAACCCCCCCAGGGATGGGAAATCCACCCCTGCCCTGGGCAGCCTGGGTCAGGCCTGAGCAATCCTTCCCAGCAAAGTGTTCCTGGTGGACAACCTCAATCTCTCCTAGGCCAACTTGAGGCTGTTTCCTCTCCTCCCATCAAGCAGGAGAAGACCCTGACCCCCAATTTGCCCCAAGCTCCTTGCAGGGACTTGGAGAGACCCAGAAGGTCTCACCTCAGCCTCCTTAACTCCAGGCTGAACTCCTCAGTTCCCTCAGCTGCTCCTCACACCTCCACACCCTTGCCCACCTTCTTTGCCCTTCTCTGGCCACTCTCCAGCACCTCCAGCTCCTTCTTGGAGTGAGGGACTCAGAGCTGAGCCCAGCACTGGAGCTGTGGCCTCCCCAGTGCCCACTCCAGGAGGAGCAGCCCTGCCCTAGTCCTGCTGCCTCACTAGTGCTGCTCCAAGCCACCATGCTCTTGTGCTTCTTCTTGGCCACCTGGGCACACACTGCCTCATCTCCAGCCACTGGCCACCAGCCCCCTCAGCTGCTTCTCCTCTGGACACTTTCCAGCCTGGAGCCTTCCTAGGGTTGGTGTGACCCCAGGGCAGGAGCCAGCACTTGGCCTTGGTCAAGCTCATCCCATGGATCCAGCCTGGCCAGATCCCTCTGGACATCCTTCCACCCAAGCTGGAGTCCTTCCCTGATTTTTCCTGCCCCTTCCTGAGGGGCAGATGTGGAGATGCAGCAGTGTCCTGCAGAGTTGGCATGGTTTGATCTTCTCTTCCCTTTACCTCTGGACTCTCCCAACAGGATCCAATTTGTTTGCTCCTTGTGCAAGTATCGAACCTTCTACGATGAGGAGATGAGCAGCCACCTGGAGAGCAATTTCCACAAGGAGCACTTCAAGTTTGTGGGCACCAAGTTGCCTCAGCAGACAGCTGAGTTTCTCCAGGTGAGCCTCAGCTCATGTTTCTGTCCCCTAAAATGAAGAAATTTGGGTTATTTTATTGTCATTAACACGTTTTGGAGATGCTGGAAAGCTCCTGAACTGCTCGAGTGTTGGAAAGTGCTCAAGGAGGTGGAGTCAAGTTGGGGTTGAAGTGTCAGAGGTTCTGCTCCATCTCTGCCTTGAGTCCTCTTTGGAGAAGTCACTTAACCTCTGACCTTACTGGTTGGGAGTGGTGGGACATCAAAGCCTTGCCTGCCACAGATCTTGGTGGCACAGGAGGTGACCTGAGTGCTGCAAGGGCACCTGCAGCACAATGGCTGGTGGGATCTGAGGGTGAAGGTGCTGGAGAGATGCACCTAGGAGTGGAGAGGGGGTGGGGAAAAAAGGGTTAATCTGAGCTATGATTGTGAGGAGAAGATGACTGTGGAATTCCTGGAATTGCAGGAATATGTTGCTAATAAAACCAGGAAGACTGAGGAGCGAAGGAAAGCCATTGAGGACATCAACGGAGTGATCCAGCAGATCTACAGGGACCAGGACCTCACCCAAGGTGAGAGAGAGGACTTTGGTCACCTCTGTTCCCTCCTGGGGTAGCTTCTGGGGAGAAAAACGAGGTTCTGCTGGAGGAAGAATCATCTCTGGTGGGGAAAGAGGAGGTTCTGGGGGAGGAGAAGGAGGTTCTAGGGGGAGGAAAGTGAGGTTCTGGTGGGGAAAGAGGAGGTATTGGTGGAGAAAAGTGAGGTTATGGTGCAGGAAAAGGAGTCTACTGGAGGAAGGGGAGTCTCTAGAGGAGGAAAGTGAGGTTCCAGAGAAGGAAATGGAGGTTCTGGTGGGGGAGGAGGAGTCTCTGGGAGAGGAAAGAGGAGGTTCTGGTGGGGCAAAAGGAGGTTCTGGGGAGCAAAAGGAGGTTCTAACAGAGCTTGAATAAAAGCTGGGCCACAGCTCAGATCCCTGGATCCTGTCTTCTCTCCTCAGATGTGGGCATGGAGCACTTCATTAAGAAGGTGGAGGCAGCTCACTGTGCTGCCTGTGACCTCTTCATCCCCATGCAGTATGGCATCATCCAGAAGCACCTCAAGTCCCTGGACCACAACCACAACCGTCGGGTGAGTAGGGACAGGGCCCCAGGAGCTTCTGCTGCCACAACCACAGCTCAGCCTTGAGAGGTTGGACTTCAGGTAGCTCCTGAAGCCAGGCAGAACTTCTCTTCATCCTCTTCAGTGCTTCCCTCCACAGCCTGCAGTTAGTTGTGATGGTCCCGTGTCCTCCAGAAACTTCTCTGCACGATCTGCAGTTAATTTTGATGGTCTTGTGTTCTCCAGAAGCTTCTCTTTATTTCTTCCTTAGGTCCCACCTAGCTCCACCTTCTTCCCCTTCCCAACCATCACTCCTTGTCCTACAGCTCTTGGTCACCTCCATCTTTCTTATCAGCCTCTCTGACCCATGGCAAGGCCACCAGAAGGTCTCCTTGGAGCTCACCAACCCCACTCTCACAGCACAGAGCTTCCAACCCTCACATCATCTCCTCTGGACCTGCTCCACCAGGTCCATGCCCTCATGGCGCAGGTTCCAGCACAGCAGCTGTTGGGTTACAGCTTTACTCTGCCCATCAGCAGTGAGCTGAGCTGGTTGCTGTCAGGCAAGGACTCTTCCTAGCTGGAGAAGACATCTCTTAGCACATGGCTGTGAACTTCACCATGTTGCTGTGTCACCAGCCCCAGTCTCTGGCTGTCCATAGAGCCATTANAGCCTGGACAAGAGGAGACTGAGAGGAGACCTCAGCAATGCTTAGAAATGTGTTAAGGGTGAGTGTGAGGAGGAGAGAGCCAGGCTCTGCTCAATGGCATCCAATGGTAGGACAAGAGGAAATGGGAGCAAGTTGGAGCACAGGAGGTTTAGTATTAACAGGAGGAGGAACTTGTTTGCAGTTCAGGTGCCAGAGCACTGGCCCAGGCTGCCCAGGAGCCTGTGGAGTCTCCTTGTCTGGAGCCATTGCAGAGCTGCCTGGACACATTGCTGTGTGAGCTGGTCTAGGTGCTCCTGCTCTGGCAGGGGGGTTGCACTAGATGATCTTTCCAGGTCCCTTCCAACCCCTGACATACTGGGATACTGTGATAGAAGACCTCAAAGATTACAGAGTCCAGCCAATAACCTAACACTGCCAAGTCCATCACTAAACCATGTCTTGAAGTGCCACATGGAGATGTTTCTTCAGCCCCTCTAGGGCTGGGGACTCCTGGGCAGCCTGGGCCAGGTCTTTACAACCCTTGGTAAGAGCTGAGTTGTTCCTCATGACCAATCTCAGCCTCCCCTGGAACAACTTGCGGCTGTTCCCTCTTGTGCCATCACTTGTTCCTTGAGAGAAAAGACCAAGCCCCACCTGGCTCCAACCTCCTTAATTAATTAAGTTAGTTAATTGAGGACCAAAGCTGAGTGCATGTCTCTGTCCTCCTGTCCAGGCAATGATGGAGCAGTCCAAGAAGTCCTCACTAGTGGTGGCCAGGAGCATCCTCAATAACAAACTCATCAGTAAGAAGCTGGAGAGGTACCTGAAGGTAAGGCTTGTTGGAGCTACCAAGCTGGGAGCAACACTGCTGTGCTGGAGGAGCTTCACCAAAGCTATGTTGGGTGTTTCTCAGCTGCACCTTGAGGAGACTTTGGATAATAGATTGAATTCTTGGTTGGATGTCTACAGTGCAGGTCAAAGAAGTGCTGATCCCACCATGGGATGAAAGGGAGCCCTTGAGATCATCCTGCTCCAGCAGGGTCATCACTCCCAGCAGCTTGCCAAGGGTCACCTCCAGCTGGCCTTGGAAGCGTCTCCACTCCAGGAGACTCCCCAAGCTCTCTGGGCAGCCTGGGCCAGGGCTTTGTACCCTCCATGCCAACAAAGTTCTCCTGAGGGAAACTCCACTTGTGCCCATTGGCCCTGGGCCTCCCCTGAGCAGAGGCTGGCCCCAGGCTCTTGTCCCCATGCTGGAGCTCTTGCTTAGCAGGGAGAAGATCCCTCTGGAGCTGCTCTTCTCCAGCCTCAGCAGCTCCAGCAGCAGCCCCAGAGCTGCTCCAGTGCCCTCAGCATCTTCCTAGCCTCTGCTGGACTCTCTGCAGCACTTGCTTGGCTCTCTGGAGCTGGGGAGCCCAGAGCTGGAGCCAGGACTGCAGAGGAGAGGGGAAGGAGAACCTCCCTCCACCTGCTGCTCCTACTCTTCTTCCTGCCCCCCAGGAGATGACCTTCCTTGGCCACCAGGGCCCATTGCTGTCTCCTGGCCAACTTGGTGGCCACCAGCACTCCCAGCTCCTTCTCCATGGAGCTGCTTTCCAGCAGCTCAAGCCCTAACCTCTCCTGCTCCATGGGGTTATTCCTCTCCAGCTTCAGGACCCAACACTTGCTCTGCTTGAACCTCAGGAGTTTCCTCACCCCCAGCTCTCTAGATCTATCCCCACCTGAACCCTGGCTGAAGAGGACAAGCAAGGTCTCCAGCTCAGCCTTTGCCCACAGAGCTGAGTTGTGCTCTCTCTGCTCATTGTGGTGTTAATTGGAATTCTCAAGGCAGGAGCTGCTTTTGGGAGCTGCTCTTGGTGCAACCACCAGCACCTGGAGCTCCTTGGGAGGCTGGTCTCCATGGATCCATCAAAGCAGCTGGAGGTAGAACTTGGAGCAGAGCTGAGTCTTTCTCTTCTCTTCCCAGGGTGAGAATCCTTTCAGTGATGACCCAGAAGAGAAAGAGGAGCATGAGGAAGGAGAAGGAGGACCTGGTGGAAATGCAGAAGAAGGAGCAGCAGCAGGAGGAGATGGAAACAAGGAGGAGGAGGAGGAAAAAATCCTGGCAGAGGAGAATCCAGAAGAGGAGAACTTAGCTAAGGACAACAAGGCTCCCAAACTGAAGCCAGAAGCAGAAGGAACTGAGGGAGAGGGAGAAGCAGCAGGGACAGAGAGGAAAACTGAAGCACAAGCACAAGCCACAGAGGAGCAGAATTCCTCACCCACAGAGGTATCTCTCCCTGAGGAAGGAGAAGAGCAACAGGCCCTGGAGGATGTGGAGGGAGAAGAGGAGGAGGAGGAGGAAGTTGCTGCAGCACAGGAGGAGGAGGCAGAGTGAGCTCTGGAAGGAGAAGCTGCTGCAGAAGGACCTGACCTCTCTGGCTGTGATGGTTTGAAAACCAAAATCTGTGAATTTCCTAGCACATCTCTTTTGAATTCTTCTCCTCACCTTCTAGGCAGAGGAAGCCTGGATCTGTAAAGTTGATTTTCTTGGGGGGGAAACAGAGGAATTTGTTTGTTTTTTACCAAACCTGCCTCTCAGTAGCTAGATTCTGTGTGGTCTCTCTCTTATTTCTTAGGTGGCTTTGTCCTAGGAGGATTTGTCTGCAACTCCAGCACCTGGAGAACCAAAAGCTCTTCTCCTCTCCCCTGAACCAAACCTTCTCTCTCTCTCTCCTGCCCAAGGATGTGGTTTATCTCCTGAGCTCCTCTGGCTGGAAGCAGCAGAAACTGTCTTCTGGGGTGGGTTTCCTGTCTGCCTGACTCCCTGCTGCCTGTTTGCTTCCTCCCCTGGAGGTGTGAGTCTCCATGGAATGCAGAGCAAAGCTTCTGCTCAGTGGTGTCCAGCTTGTGGTGGTCGTCGAGCACTTTGGAGCTGCAAGGGGAATGGTGTCTTGGTGGGTGGAGATAAAAGGATTGTCCTGAGGTGACTTCTGACTCTTGCTTTGATTTCTGCTGGAAGCTTCTGGGAGGTTGGAGGTTTGGAAGTGCTCTGCAAAGCTAGTGTCTTCTGGAGAGAGCCAAAAGGTCACAGCCTCCTTTGCTCCAGGCTGAACCAACCCTCACAACTGCTCCTCACAAGTTCTCCAGACCTTTCTTCTGCAGACCCTTCACCACCTTCCTTGCCCTTCTCTGGACACACTGCTTGTGGAGCCCACAGCAGCTGTTAACTCTTGGTTGAAGCTCTCCTTGGTCAGTCTCCACCTGGAGTAGGAATTCTCCTGCCTGAATGAAGGGAGAAGTAGGGAAATGAGTTTCCAGGACACCCCAGAGGTTATTCCTGCCATGGGGAGACAATTCATGCAGGATAAGGACATGTCTAGCCTTGACTCAGCCTGGTGACACCAAACCCAACCTTGGTGTCACTTGGTATGTTCAAGAGGAGTTTCCCCAAGGACATGCAGAAAGGGCGAAGGTTTAGACATTAACCTCAAGACCAGGTGCTCCTCACCTCAAACCTTCTCCTCCAGCACAGCTGCCTGGGGGCACTGACTACCAGATGATGCTTCATGGTCCTGAAGTCCTCTGGGATGGAGATGGATGAGATGAGCTCCATCAGAGGGGAACATTCCACCTGCTCCATGCCAGGGGGATAATTACCCATGAAAGCATCAAGCTCAGGGGTGGAATTGCTGATTGCACCATCACCTTGCCCAGCAGGGAACCTTTCTGCAGGTGCACAACCCCTGGAAGATCCTGTTCCAATCCTAATTAATGTCCTGAGTCACTAAATACCTCACAGGGGCTGTAAGGAATTGGGCTCCTTCCTTCTTGCATCCTGCCTTCCTTCTTGAGTCCCCAGGACAACCTTGTGAGCTCCTGGGTGTCAGAGGAGTTGGCTCCTGCTTGGTTCCACCTTCAGCCTGGATCTGGTGTGGCATTCCCTAGGTTTTGGGGTATTTTAGGGTGTTCTGGCATGCCAAGGCTGATCCCCAGATCTCACTGTGATGGGTGTTGGAGGGCAGAGCACAGTAATTCCTGCTGGAAGGAGGCTTGGAGAGTGCTGGTGGCAGCTGGGAGATGATTTCAAAGCCTGGAGCAGCCTGCCCAGGATCATCTCCAGCTGGGCTTGGAAGCTTCTCCACCCCAGGACACTCCCCAGGCTCTCTGGGCAGCCTGGGCCAGGGCTCTGCACCCTCCATGCCAACAAGGTTCTCCTGAGGGAAGCTCCAGCTGGCTTCCAGTTGATGCCCACTGCCCCTTGGCCTGGCCCTGGGCCACCCCTGAGCACAGGCTGGCCCCAGGCTCTTGTCCCCATGCTGGAGCTCTTGCTGAGCAGGGAGAAGATCCCTCTGGGGCTGCTCTTCTCCAGCCTCAGCAGCTCCAGCAGCAGCCCCAGAGCTGCTCCAGTGCCCTCAACATCTTCCTGGCCTCTGCTGGACTCTCTGCAGCACTTGCTTGGCTCTCTGGAGCTGGGGAGCCCAGAGCTGGAGCCAGGACTGCAGAGGAGAGGGGAAGGAGAACCTCCCTCCACCTGCTGCTCCTACTCTTCTTCCTGCCCCCCAGGAGATGACCTTCCTTGGCCACCAGGGCCCATTGCTGTCTCCTGGCCAACTTGGTGGCCACCAGCACTCCCAGCTCCTTCTCCATGGAGCTGCTTTCCAGCAGCTCAAGCCCTAACCTCTCCTGCTCCATGGGGTTATTCCTCTCCAGCTTCAGGACCCAACACTTGCTCTGCTTGACCCTCAGGAGGTTCCTCACCCCTAAGTCTCCAGAGGAAAGGAGGAGGAGAGCTGAAGAGCTCTGGTCTCAGTCTGGCTCCCTGAGTCTGACCACCTGCATTTGAGCCACTGCCCACTCCCCTCTGGAAGTCACCAGCCAACCACTTTGTCCCCAGGGGACAGGGAGGTGATATTTCACCAGGAGCAGCTGGATGCTGAGGACACCATGTCCCATCTCCATCCAGGTGATCCCGGACCTGCTGCAGGAGCTGGAGATCACTGACATCACCTGTGGGTCCTGCTCCATGGCAGTGCCTGGGAATGCAATGGGGGCACCTGGCAGGAGCTCCCCAGGACCCATCCTGCCAGAGCAGAGCCAGCAGCACCCACAGCTGAGCTGGGCTGCTGGCTGCTGACTCACCAGGCTTGGAAGAGATGGAGTCCAACCATCAACCCAATGCCACCAAGTCACCACTGAGCCATGGCCCTCAGCACCACATCTCCATGGCTTTGAAAGCCCTGCAGGGATGGAGACTCCAGCACTGCCCTGGGCAGCCTGGGCCAGGCCTGAGAAGACTCTTGGAGAAGAAATTCCTCCTAATATCTAATCTGAATTTCCCCTGGGGCAACTTGAGGCTGTTTCCTCTTGTCCTCTCACTTGTTCCTTGGAAGAAGAGACCAAACCCCACCTGGCTCCAGCCTCCTTGCAGGGAGCTGGAGAGANCCTCCAGCTCCTTCTTGGAGTGAGGGACTCAGAGCTGAGCCCAGCACTGGAGCTGTGGCCTCCCCAGTGCCCACTCCAGGAGGAGCAGCCCTGCCCTAGTCCTGCTGCTCCAAGGCAGGATATTCTTGGCCTTCTCCTTGGCCACCTGGGCACACCACTGCCTCATCTCCAGCCACTGGCCACAACACCCTCAGCTGCTCGTCTGGACATTTTCCAGCCTGGAGCCTTCCTGGTTTTACTCCAGGGCAGGAGCCAGCACTTGGCCTTGGTCAAGCTCATCCCATGGATCCAGCCTGGCCAGATCCCTCTGGAGATCCTCCCACACAACCTGGAGTGTTCCTCATGGCCAACCTGAACCTCCCCTGGGATAACTTGAGGCTGTTACCTCTTACCACTTAGGAGATGAGACCAACCCCCACCTGGCTCCAAGCTCCTTGCAGGAAGCTGCAGAGAGCCAGAAGTCTCCCCTCAGCCTCCTCCTGTCCACGAGTTCCTGGTGTGATGAGTTTGCTCCTCCCTGGTGAGGCTCAGAGCAAGGTCATAGATCTAAGTGGTTCCTGACTGGAGCTGGTGGTGCTTCTGGGATGTCCTTCCCTGCCCCTCAGAGCCTTGGGGAGCTACCTGGTCTAATGTGTGGCATCCCTGCCCATGGCAGGGGGATTGGAACTAGATGATCACTAAGGTCCCTTCCAACCTGGGCCATCCTATGGTTCTGTGACCAAGGAGCAGAGGTCCTATGGCATGACTGTGGTGGGACAGGGGAGACAATGACAGCTCCCAGCACCGTGGCTGAAGGTGGAGCAGGAGGTGGTGTGAGGGCCCTGGAGCACCTCCAGCTGCTGGAGCTGTGAGGAGGACACCAACGAACTCTGCAGCTCCAAGGTTCTTCTGCCCCCAGGGATGGGGCAGGAAACTGCCAGGCCAGGATCTGGCCAGGCCTGGACCTTCATGGTGAGCTGTGCTCAGAGCCTGGAGCTGAGCTGGAGCCACAGGAGATCTGGGGACAACCAAGGGAGAGGGACAGGAGAGGACATCAAGGGGAGCTAGGACACTCCAAAGGCAGCAGCTTGGGGAGGAACTGAGGCAGGAGATCCCCCAAAATCATCCTTTTGGGAGGGAAACTGAGGCACAGCACTCCCAAAGTCACCGTATTTGGAGGGAAACTGAGGCAGGACATCCCTAATCTCACTTTTTTTGAGGAAAAACAGGCAGGGGAACCCCAAGCCCACACTTCTTGGGCCAATAACTGAGGCAGGACGCTGCTAAACTCACACCTCTGATGGGAAACTGAGTCAGGCCTCCCTCAACTCACACATTTTGGGGGAAACTGAGGCTGTTCTGCCTCAAACTCATCCTTTTTGGGGAGAAACTGAGGCAGGGTACCCCCAAAGTCATCCTTTGGAGGGGTAAACTGAGGTAGGGAACCCTCAAATTCACTCTTTTGGAGAGAAACTGAGGCAGGGTACCCCCAAAGTCATCCTTTGGAGGGGTAAACTGAGGTAGGGAACCCTCAAATTCACTCTCTTGGAGAGAAACTGAGGCAGGACAGCCCCAAAGTAACTCTGTTTGGAGAGAAGCTTCAGAGGTAAGGTCAGGTCTAGCTCCAGTCACAGACTGAGTCAAGAGTTTATGACTAAGGATTTGGGTGTTGGTGCTTGAGTTCCTCAGAGCATCACCACCTGGGGTGGCTTCTTCTCTGCTTAGTCCTTCAGAAGTTAGTCCTGACTGATCTCCTCCTGGATGGTCAAAGCTCCACCTAAGAATCACAGAATCACAGAATATTCATGGTTGGAAAGGACCTCTCAGATCACCAAGTCCAACAGCAAAAAAAATTTATATATATATATATAAAAACAAACAAACAAAAAACCCACCCACAAACCACAACCCCTGCCCTCCCTAGAGCATGTCCTGGAGCACCACATCTACACGTTTCTTAAACACCATCTCCAGGGATGGTGACTCAAGCACCTCCCTGGGAAGGCTGTTCCAGTGCCTCACCACTCTTTCTGTACAGAATTTCTTCCTAATATCCAATCTAA
>VWZO01019324.1:0-13735 GCA_013396975.1 Bucco capensis | reverse complement strand
AAGAAGGATAGGGAGCTGCTGGAGAGAGTCCAGTGCAGGGCCACCAAGATCATTAAAGGAGTGGAGTGTCTGCCCTATGAGGATAGGCTGAGAGAGCTGGGTCTCTTCATCCTGGAGAAGAGGAGACTGAGAGGAGACCTCATTAATGGTTATAAATATGTTAAGGGTGAGTGTCAGGAGGAGAGAGCCAGGCTCTTCTCAATGTCATCCAATGTTAGGACAAGAGGGAATGGGAGCAAGTTGGACCACAGGAGGTTTAGTATTAACATGAGGAGGAACTTCTTTCCAGTGCAGGTGCCAGAGCACTGGAACAGGCTGCCCAGGAGGGCTGTGGATTCTCCTTCTCTGGAGACATTCAAGAGCTGCCTGGACACGTTCCTGTGTGACCTCATCTAGGTGATCCTGCTCTGGCAGGAATGTTGGACTAGATGATCTTTCTAGGTCCCTTCCAACCCCTGACATACTGTGATACTGTGATAAGCAGCTGGTCAAAATTACTGCTTTCTGGTTTCTTGCCTTGCGAAGACTGTGGGGCTGAGGCTTGCGGGTACAGGTCCTACTAGAAGAGGTATTCCCTATCCACAAGTGGGCATTACATGGCCAGAGTCACCCTACATCCTGAGTGGTTTATCTGGCTATAATTGGTGGCTTTTGCAAGGGCTTTTGATTTCTTATACCTTACAAAATTTCTCTGACTGTAAATGAGAAGACTTATACTTTCTCTGTGCTGTTTACATTATATAGCTTTATGAAGCTATTCTTTTGCAGACTCAAGGGGTCCCAAATCTTAACATTCCATAAAAGAGCAGCAACTGTTTAACTGTTTTTACAGCTTACAAAGGTTAGCATTTCAGTGTGTAGAAACACCACTGTTTCAAAGGTTTTCAGTTCAGTTGTGCTTGGAATAAAATAAATTCACCTTTGTGCAATACTAGTGTTTTATTTAATTTACTCTAAAGCTGTTCTTTTGCTATGTTGCTGGACACATTTCTACTTTTATTTCTCCTCCTGCAAAATCATTACAGTAATGTTTATCAAATTTACCTTGCATGAATCTCAGTTCATGAACATTTGTGAAGTATCTCCAAAACTCTCTGGATGTCAAAGGCAGTAGAAGAGCCACATTTTGAAGGTTATTTTTTTAAATGAAGTTACTCGAGTAACTATTTAGGGCAATTGAAATAAGACTGAGACTGTGGAAGCAGAACTCTGATGAAATAAGTTTATAATGAGACCTACACTTTTTCTCTTGCACAGAATCACTAATTCTTAGATTGAAAATCTGAGAAAGGCCAGAAATTCTCAGATTGAAATCTGAGAAAGACCACAAGAAAGTGGTTAAAAATCCAAGGTCAACACAACATAAAGTAAATGGCAAGTTTAAACTAGGACTTTAGTGATTAGTACAAAATACTGCTACTCTTTCCTCTGCGACCTTTTCTAGTAGTTGTCATGACTGCATTAGCTGCTGCTGTACTGAAGTGTTTGTAGTCCAAAAACAAAAATGGCAGATCTCATCTGACACTCATTTGTGTGAGTCTGCCTTTATACAACCCCTTTTTGAGTTCTGTCTCAGGCCCTATATGCTTTGTATTTCCATAACTCTGCCTGATATATACATTTACGTCCACTGATAGCATCTTATGCTCACTAAAAGTTTCTCTGGAAGCACACAGTCCTTTATGATTTTGAAGTGGATAAAAGCAGAATGACTTTGCATCTGAGAAATCAAAATATATACTTAATGCTTCTGAGCAGGGTCCTGAGTAGATGAAATGTGCTATGTGTGATTGACGGATTTTTCATCTACCTCCTCAGTTTACTCTGTGGTGCCTTATCCAACAGGGATGCTGTTGAGCAAACTGGCTTTCATCCACCAAACCACTTTAAGCTTATACTCATCCCAGGACACATGAATTTCTCCAATGAGATCTCTGAATAAGAGGGTAATGCTGCTTTTTTGAGCCACTGGTCCAGAAACTCTCATGAGGATAACATGGGAGCATTTCTGGAAAAGCAATTAAAAGTAGTATTACAACTTTTTATTCCAACTGTTCAGTACTGAGGAAGGTATCTCAGTATCTCCTGAAGCTGTCACAAGTTTGAGGAGCTGCTCCAGAGCCAACCAGCATCCCAAACAGTTAGGAATTGAGAGGAATTAGATGTTTATTACTGAGTGGAAGTTGTTAGTGTCAATGCGAATGGTCAGAAATACACTCTACTCAAAAATCCACAGCTTCCAGAAAGACACAGCATCACTTTTGGGGCCAGCTGCATTGGATGCTGAGAAAAAGCCCCACCAACCAGCAGCAGCATCTCTGGTGTACCTCATCTCAACACCCTTGGTCAAGCAAAACTTTTCTGAATCTAGAGACAGCTTTTCTCACAGGCCCTAGAGGCTCAGAAGGCTACTCCAGACAGTGTGCTGGTCTGGCAGGTGTGGTGCCATAAGAGGAAAAAGGATGTTGACATACTCTCCATGTTTCTTCTCAGTCCCATTTTCTCCATACTTAGCCCATAAATGTTCACTTGGTTATACTAGAAAATTGTGTTCTTCTGGTAGACAGCATTAAAAGGCTACCATTTCCCCATCTCCAGTACCCCCATAACCACTCATGGCTCTGTCTTGTTCTTAGAGCACCTATATTGACAAGGACCGTTGTAAAAATCAGTTTGGGAAAACTGCATGTGCTCTTAGCCATGTAAGGAGCAGCCTCTGCGGAATCGGCAGCTGATATGGGGGAAGAAGGAGAAGAAGCAACTTTTTAACTTGAGTTTCCTGTTGTCAGGTCACAGACTATGTTGAGTTTGTGATTGGAGGCCAAAGCACTGATTTTAGACTGAAGATCTTCAGGTAGTTGGCATATCCTGGAAAGCTGTAGGACAAAAACAATCCAGTTTTTACCAGGAGCTCTGAAAAATTGAAAAAAATTAAAGTTCTGTCTTGAAACTGGGTTTGGAAAACGGATTTTAGTATGTAGAGAGAAACTGCTTTAAATGAAAAGCTTGTAGGTGTGAGGACTTTTGTATTCACATGGCTCTGAGTATTCAACCTGTAGTATCACAGCAAACCAGACAAAGAGAATTTGTCATATTAATTACTGAATAGATGATAACACTCTTGTGAATAAGTATGGATAACTACCTCAAACAATTTTACTCAGCTGAGTACTCTTGTTTTAAATGAGATCTTTTTTCTTTTACTGATCTGTGAGAGCAATATACTTTGTGCCAGTGTAGTCTGAAACTTGTAGGTGCTAATTTTCAAAAAGATCTGTTAGATCTGAAGTACTGCATCCAGTTCTGGGGTCCTCAGCACAAAAAAGGTGTGGACCTGTTGGAATGAGTCCAGAGGACAGCCACAAAGATGATTAAAGGACTAGAGAACCTCTGCTATGAAAACAGGCTGAGGGAGTTGGGCCTGTTCAGCCTGGAAGGCTTCGAGGGGATCTTATAGCAGCGTTCCAGTACTTAAAGGGGGATTATAAGATAGAAGGAGAGAGACTTTTCAGCTGGTCAGACTGTAATAGGACCAGGGGGAATGTTTATAAGCTGAAGGAGGGAAATTTAGATTGGAGATTAAAAGGAAGGTCTTTACCCGAAGGGTGGTTAGGCACTGGAACAGGTTGCCCAGAGAGGTTGTGGATGCCCCATCCCTGGCAGTGTTCAAGGCCAGGCTGGATGTGACCTTGGACAACCTGGTCTAGTGTGTGGCTTCCCTGCCCATGGCAGAGGGGTTGGAACTAGATGATCTCTAGGGTTCCTTCCAACCTGGACATTCTATGATTCTATGATTACTTCTAGTCTGTGCCCTCAAGAATGTTTTAGGACTAGTATTCACACTTTATATTCCAGCATGATCCCAAAGCATTTTAAAGTGGTTCATCAGTGTTCCTCCCCTACCCTTGAGATCATTTTGAACCCCAGTCTAACAGGTTTTACTATTAGTAAAGTTTTTGTGTTTTTGCAACCCAGTATTCTGTTGTCTTTTCCATAACATTTCTCTTAGTAACTCTATGACCACAGAAAAAATGGGATCTTAGTTTATGAGATTAGTTGGAGTCCCAGCATAGAAGCAAGATAAGTCATACATAGACCAGTCCCAAGTAATGCTTCTCTAATCACCTCTTAAAAATGCTTAATGATGTTTTTTAAAAGGCTGTAAGCTAGGTGGAAACATCCCCATCCTGAAGCAGTCTGTGTGGTGGGGTCAAGAGCTGGGAGAGAAGAGATCCTGACATCTGCCTTGCTACAGTACTGGGAATGATTTTGTTCTCAGGGCTGCAGCTTGAGATTAAGAGACAGGGAAAATCTGGTGTCCTGACAAAACTTCAGGAAAAACTGCATCCCTTTATTTTGTTGGAGTGCGAACACAGCCTCTGTGCTCTGGGACTATCAAGCCAAGCTGGACATCTGGTATGGGGATTCATCTGATGGAATGAGGATGACTACATCAGAGTTAGTCTCTTCAAGCTTTCCTCAGAGCCGACAGGGGGAAAAGGGCACTTCCAGGGCATGATTCATCTTATTCCAAAGCAGCTATCAAAAAATAAATTACTTGAATTATGCCCTAGATGTGCCCAGGTTTGTCTGCTGAACTAGTTAGCTCATGCTCATGTTCTACCATCCTAACACCAGGAAAAATTTATAACATCTGTTATAAATCTCTGCTGTAACAATTCAAGCCTACTTCTTGCCTTCCCTCAATGTCACAAGAGAGCAGTAGGTCATCAGAGTCTTAACAACAAGCCTTTAAGTATCAGACAATTGTTATCATGTCCCTGTGTCTTCTAGATGAAACACTTTTTTTCCCCCTCAACTGTTTCTCCCGGGATATGCTCCTTAATTTCTTATCACTATCACTGTTTCGTCTGGACTTTTTCCAGCTTGCCTTCAACATTTAATATATTATATACTGTTTTAATAACTCGGGCTAATTAATATATCTTATTGTTCACACCTCAGCCTCTACTTTTGCCTCTTAAGTCTCATACTATAAATCATAGAAACATAGGATGGCCCAGGTTGGAAGGGACCTTAAAGATCATTTAGTTCCAACCCTCCTGCCACGGGCAGTGATGCCACACATTAGACCAGGTTGCCCAGGGCCACATCCAGCCTGGCCTTGAACACTGCCAGGGGTGGGGCATCCACAACCTCTCTGAGCAACCTGTTCCAGTGTCTGACTACCCTCCAGGTACAGAACCTCCTTCTAATTTCTAGTCTAAATGTCCCCTCCCCCAGCTTGTATCCATTCCCCTTTGTCATATTGCAACCTGACCACCTAAAAAGTTTCTCCCCTTCTGTCTTATAATCCCCCTTTAGGTACTGGAAAGCTGCTATAAGGTCCCCTGAAAGCCTTCTCTTTTTCAGGCTGAACAAGCCCAACTCCTTCAGTCTATCCTAGTAGGGGATGTGCTCTAGTCCTTTAATTATCTTTGTGGCCCTCCTCTGGACTCGCTCCAACAGCTCCACATCTTCTTTATGTTGAGGACCCCAGAACTGGATGCAGTATTCCAGATGGGGACTCAAAAAGGCAGAGTAGAGAGGCAGAATCACGTCCCTAGACCTGCTGCTCATGCCTCTCCTGATACAGCCCAGGATGCAGTTGGCTTTCTGGGCTGCAAGAATACATTTCTGGCTCATATCCAGCTTTTCATCAATCATGACTCCCAAGTCCTTCTCTGCATGACTGCTTTCAATGATTTCCTCTCCCAGTCTGTACTTATATCTTGGACTGCCCTTACCCAGATGCAAGACCTTACACTTGAACTTATTAAACTTCATTTTATTCTCATGGGCCCACTTTTCAAGTTTGTCCAGGTCTCTCTGGATGGCATCGCTCCCTTCTGGTGTATCAGTCACACCACTCAGCTTCATGTCATCTGCAAACTTGCTGAGGGTACACTCAATACTCTTGTCTAGGTCATTAATAAAGACATTGAAGTGCACCGGTCCCAAGACAGAGACCTGAGGGACACGACTCATCACTGGTCTCCACCTAGAGAAAGAGCCATTAACAGCTCTCTCACTACATCTGTCCAGCAAATTTCGTATCTACTGAATAATCCACCCATAAAATCCATATCTCTCCAAACAGTGAGTCTTTAAAAATATTGAGTCTTAAAATTCTTCATAAATCTATATTCATACAAAATTTCAAAAATGAATCCAAATTCCATTGTTCTTTCCTGTGCTTGGCACTTGTAGCATTGCAGTGCTGACAACGCCAGTCCAGCAAAGAGGGGTCAAAATAATATTAGCAGAAGCAGCTTTGACTCCAAATGCCTTCAAGGATATTGGCTGCACTTGGGTTTGAATTTACATCTCAGCAGGAGGAAGATTTACATTTCAACCATTAGGTCTCTGTGAGAAACTTTTTTCCTACCCCTGTGCTTCTGTGATTTTTCTAGCTAATAGTTAACAAATACACACAGGTTTAATGCTAGTGGTAATGAAGACACAGAAAGTCATAGTACAGTGAGTAACAAGGAGCATTTTCACACAGTTTCCAAGAATGAAAATACTCATGGGTGTTACAGTTCTTAGCTGGAGAAGAAAACTATAGAGCTCAGTAAAAATAATTGCTGCTGGATTACCCCTCCTAAAAAACTTATTCTGAGGAATAACACTAGTCAGAAAAGCCCTGCATAAAGTCAAGATTACATTGCTTTTCTGTTCTGCATAACCATAGTGTTGATTTCAATGGGACCAAGACTTTGAAAGAGTTTTAGAAATTTGGATGGAAAGGTGGCTTACATGCTGGGCACTACTTGCTCACGTTAAGTACCTCCTGAGTGGGGCCAGAAAGGGGAGAGAATCACAGAATATTAGGGGTTGGAAGGGACCTAGAAAGATCATCTAGTCCAACCCCCCTGCCAGAGCAGGATCACCTAGATGAGGTCACACAGGAATGTGTCCAGGTGGCTCTTGAATGTCTCCAGAGAAGGAGACTCCACAGGCCCTCCTAGGCAGACTGTTCCAGTGCTCTGTCACCAGTACTGTACAGTAGTTTCTCCTCGTGTTAATACTAAACCTCCTGTGGTCCAACTTGCTCCCATTCCCTCTTGTCCTAAAACAAACACTTATTCATTTCTGTAAAACTATCCTGGATTACAAGTAGTCTTTTGCTTTATTTTAAATTGAGACCGTATTTCTCTGAAGTGAGCATCAGTAGGTTTTTGTAGACTGATTTTATTTTTTTTCTCATAGGTTCTGTTCACTAGTCCAAAATCAGTCTTATCTTTAAGTGTCATTTCCCTGAAAAAGCTCACCCTGGGAACCAGTGCAGCATATAGCACCAAAATGCAGTGCAGGAAAAAAAGTGAGCTTTTAATTTTTGTGTTTGTGGCCCATACCACATCATATGGAATATGAGGAATATTAACCAGCAAGAACTTGTGCAGACAAGCCTGAAGCATCAAAAAGGGTTCTTGGATGATGTCTAGACCTTTCCATACTTGTCTCAGTGCCCACTATTCAATGCAAATTAAGTCATTTCACATACGGAGATAGTGGTGTGATCCTACCTCACATCTCAGTCTTGTTTAAGGGAGTTAAACCCAGCCAAATATTTTAAGGGACCTGGTACCCTAAAGGTAACCTTTAACTATCGCGGTGCAGCACTTTCATGGTAGTCATTCGCATGTGCAGGCCTGTGGGCTAAATCATCTTTTCTGTCTTAAGAAGCACAGAGCAGCCAGCAAAAGTAAATAAGCAGATGTTTGATCCCTGAGAAACAAGCACTCTTCTGCTGACTGGGCAAAGAGAAAAGGCAGCTAGAAAAGAAGGGTGCAGATAGAAAACAAGAGTGCAGAGAAGAACCCAAGCCAAAAAAAAAAAACCCAAACAACCAAACAACTGAGACCAAACCAAAACCAACCCAAAGACAAACCAAAATCCCCCCCCAAATAAAATTAAACTGAATTAAACAGAAACAGTTAGAGCAACAAAGCCCTGTTCCTTTCTCCACTCCTCAGGAACAACAAACCAAGAAACAAAATAAGCTCGAAGCAGAAGCAAACATAAAAACCACTTTACTCAGATTTCTGCTTTCTGTAATTGTGGTGCTCAAGGGACAATGCCTGGTCTTAAAATCTCTGTTCTCACTATCTTTTGTTACACCTCTTTCTCTACCCAGCCTGTTCCTTTTCTACTCTTCTCAAGAGCCAAGGTAGGTCTTTCCTTCTCAGATCCTTGAATCATGTTCTTTTTTCTTTCATGTGTCCTTGTTTTACTTCTTCCCAGTGCTGACAACTTGTACTGCAATCCATTCACAGAGGTGACACTTACCTGGGAGGTAGGTTTCCCTGTGGAACTCAGACAGACATTTTCAGTATGTTTAGATGGGACCAAAATAGTTAATGAAACAGAAAAGTTTGAGGATTATTTATATTTTTATGACATTTAACAAAGTCTTCATATGTTTCAACATCTTATTCAATAGACATTAAATGTTTCTTAAGCAGTGACACAAGTTAGTGGGTTATACATGTACTTTAACTGAAAAGCCATGTGTTTTTATATGTATCTCAGGACTCACAGATGCACTTAGTCAATAACAAATCATGTTGGGCCATCTGTCGTTTAAAAAGTCCACAGTTTCTTATGGTGAGTTTTTTTATCAGATTTATTGCATTACTAGGAAAAATAAATTCCATCTGCCTGGAGAGACAGATTCTTCAGTAAAGATTCCTGAAGATTTCCTTAAATGCTCTTTTAAAGCCAAGAATGTAGATCTACAGACTGAGTAGACCATGCTCCTCTGGGTAGCTGGGATTCTCACTGTGCTTGTCCATGCATAACTTCTAATCACAGCGTGGCTTTAAAATAGGACATCCAATTGCATTAACCGAAATGAAATGTTGAAGAGCCCAGTTGGTGGTGTTTTTTTGTTTTTTGGGGGGTTTTTTGTAATACAAAGTATGTACTTGGAATTCAGACGTGGTGTTTAATCTGGCTTTGGAAAGTGACACCTTTTGTTTTCAGAAAAAAAAAAAGATATATTTTCCTAAGAAAGTAGAGATTTACAAATTTTGAAAACAAGAAAGAAGCTCGGGTGCCTGGAGACACTGTGTGAGGTATTTGGTAGATGTAAAAATAATTCTTGTAGTTTCTCAGGATTATGTAGAGAAAATTCCAGAAAGTGAAATATGCAAGCATAAGCAGAGAAAAAGCACAGCCCCTAAAGAGAGGAATACCAGGCTGAAGAACTGTCACTATGAAATCTGAAGCAATGAGAACTGGTTTGTACAATTGCTCTAAGTATATGAGAAAAACACTTGGAGAATGTGTGTGAGAAGAACTGCAAAATCATGGCTGCTAATTCCCCCAGGCAAAAAGAGGCACAAATCAGAGCACTTGAGCAACAATCTGATTTTACCTACAGTAGCGCTTATCTCTCTCCATTGATTAGAAAGTGTCCCTAAGGGCTTCTGGACTTTGCTGCTGATGAAAGATGCTTACTGTTACACAGAATCATAGAATGCTTTGGGTTGGAAGGGATCTTTAAAGGTCATCTAGTCCAACCTCATAGCAATAAGCAGTGTCATCATTAGCTAGATCAGGTTGTTCAGAGCTCTGTCCAACCTGACTTTGAATGTTTCCAGGAATGAGGTTTCTACCCTGTCTCTACAAAACCTGTTCTAGTGTTTCACCACTTCATCATTAAGAAATTATTCATTATATCTAGTCTAAATCTACCCTCTTTTAGCTCAAAACTATTATCCCTTCTGCTATCACAACAGGTCCTGCTAAAAAAAATTGTCTCCATCTTTCTTACAGGCTCTGTTTAAGACTGAAAGGCTGCAATAAGGCCTCTTGCATTACAACATGATAATATCTATCTAATGTTTACAGCTTTACAAGGGTGACTGTTAACTAAGACATTTTGCACTGAAGGATGAGTATAGAGGAGTGGCCTCTGTATCACCAAAATTTCCGTTCACCAGGGTCCTTTCACAGAGCAACAAAGATGACCAGTGCTGCCAGGATGTCTCTGCATTGCAAGTCACCATAGACAAACACTGAGGTGTAGTATCATGGAAGGTTCATCGCTATAGCTCATTAGTCAGAGAAGTGACTCCATAATCTTTTAGCATATTTTTGGGTCTAGGGAGAAGCTTTATTCTTCTAAATAGCTGTCACTGCCTCCTGTTCACAGCACACTTGGGGTTTTGTAGAAAAGCACATTACATCACAAGTCCCACACATCACCTGCCAGTTGAAATGGCTAGATGGACTTCTACATTCTTCTGAACTCTTAGGAAAAGAATGAATTTACAAAATAACTTTTCTGTTTTCAAAAACAGTAGAGGCAACTGAATGGGAAACTGTGGAATAATTTTGGAACCTGATGATAACGAAGATGAACCTGGCAGTCTTCCATATCACAGGACTGACCCACCTATTTTTTTCCAATACAATTTTTTTCTAAATAAATTATATTATTGTGCCTCAAGAACTTATATGCAAAATGGAGTCCCTTCCAGCTGAAGAGTTTTTAAACGGACTGACAAGTCACTTCTGTTGTTCTTGCATTTCTGGGATGTTTGCTACCTTCATTGAGGATTGAATCAGATGTTTTAGTAGATTTTTGCAAGAGTTACAGATGAAGCTGATGAGTATGCCTCTAATATTAAGCAGAATTTAAAAGACATTTTAACCTGCCAGCAGGAATATTTGACATCCAGTGACAGTAGGCTGTGTTTTCAGCAGTAATTAAGAATGTAGATTCCGTAATGCTGGCTATTACTAAAACATCTTAGTTTCAATTATATAAATATAAAACTAAAGAAGTATGGCTAATTATCTGTCAGAATCCCTGCATTAATACAGGATTATGAGACATAATATAAATGTAAACATAAATGTATACTGCTCCTGGAAGTCCAAGAAATTGACCTATTCTTGGAAGATTTGTGCTATCATTGGAAAAAAAAATTAAACGTTTAGAACAGTGCAATTATACAGATTAATTTGGAATAGCATATATCCTTCTTGAAATATGACAGCTGGAATAGATTTTCTGTATTGTGTGTATTGTCTATGCATCTTTTCCAAAACTTTTGAACAGGTATCTTCCTAGTGTTACATTATCAGCATAACTTCAAATGTCATGGGGCAATCACGGGCTGTTTCTTCTGTTTCATGAAATCGTGATTATCTTGATTTAAGTCAGCTTGCTATAAGACATAGTTGTATTTCAGGTGAGATACATTATTTTACATTTGGAGATAAAGAGACTTGGTGTCCTGCTTTCTATTTTTTCAGTCATCAGTTATCAGTTCTCAAATAAGCTGGAAGCATCTTGCCTAAATGTTTTGGAAATGTTTAATATCCTGCAATTTAAGATTCAGTTTTATTTTTACAGCTCTGTTCATTCAGTACCTCATCATTGTGAATCTATTAACCAATAATCAACATTTAATTCATTTTGTGCTTCTTTTTGCTCTTCATTTTGCTTCCTTATTAAGTCTTGAGGGAAAGATCTTGAAGTGAATTATCCTTACAGATGTCAGAGACTGAATGCATTCTGAAGTGCTTTGGGTAACAATAGGGAGGAAAGAAGGAATGGGTTTGGCAGGGAAGGGCTACATGGAAAGGTTTGTGGTACTAACATTCAGAAAAAGGAATGAGCACTAAGAATTGGTGATGGTGTTGATAGCGTGGCTTTAGGCAGAGTCAGAAAAAAGATCTGGGAGTCTGGAGAAAGTTAGAAAAGATCAGTACAAGGAAGAGAGGAGTCAAGCACCAGTCAGCTCATGCAAGTGTCAGATAAATTTCACCTAAGCTGAACTCAAGAAAGACTCCAACACTTTAATATTAGCCTCTTACAGTGACTCTGCTTGATAAGAACGTCTCATGACAGTAAGGTCTTGCAAGTGTTCCAGGGACATTTCAGCACATAAATACCCTTCCAGTCTAAACCACTCCGGTCTACTTGCTGCTGGCTGATATTTTGCATAGAGGTAATGAAAGCTGCCTACTTCTCGTTACACTGTTTTTTCAGAAAATATATCAAAGATTGCTAAGGCTAATTAAAGGCCAATACTGAATCTTTCAATGGGAAATGTATCACCACACTGAAACAGAGATCAACACAACAAATGTACAAACTTTAAACTCCTGTAGATTCAAAGAGACATTTCGTATTTTAGTCAGGGTGGCCCTGTAAATACTGCAAGATATATACTGTGTGAAGAACAACAACACTCCCAGCAGGCCACAAACCCAATTGTTCACCATCATGAAGAAGAGAAGAATCTCCTAAGAGGCAGAGGGCTCTTTGTCCTTTAGTAATCACATAGCTTATTTTCACATTGGTGGGGACTGGAACATACAGTTTCTTGTACAATTTGAGCTGGAAGCCGATTTGTCAAGCCTTAGGTAACAGCTGATAAGCATGACTTATGATTTAATAATGAATGTTTTACTAACATCTTATGACAGACTGGAAGAAGTAACAATATTTAGAACGTTAATATTAAAAATGTGTAGGACAGCATTCAGAAGGAAACAAAACTAAACAAATATACTTCACCGTCACTGTAATTATGTGAGAAAGAATACTTTCCTGTTTAAAATAACTTCTTCCCATGAATGTAGGACATGAGAAATGAAAGCATGAACTCTGGTAACAGAGTTTAGCGAATGCTGCCACCAATTTTATTTCCTTGGTAATGAATGGTGCATATGCAGCCCTGAGAGGTGTGTGTTTACAAATCAGCACAGAGAATTTTGGTGCACAATATGAATCATCTGTTTTTCTTGTGTATATTTTGAAAATGTATAGTTTTCATATCCATACCAGATGCTGCATTTATACCAACGAAACCAAGGCCTGACTTGAAGCCAGCAGAGAGATTTTCACAGGCTTTGACTGATTCTCATAGAGATCGTAGATTGATATTAGGAGATTATATTCATCCTCTGTCCCTGCAAACCCCACACCAAGGTCTTCATGACAGATCAGTTTTAAAAATCCCATGATGTAATTAGTTTGGTTAAGTGTTCCTGTGATAATGAGAAAGACACAGAACCTCTCAGATCACCAAGTTCAACAAAAAAAAAGAAAAGAAAGAAACCCCACCAAACAGAAACAAACCACACAGCCACTGCCCTCACTAGAGCATGTCCTGGAGCACCACATCGACAAGTTTCTTAAACACCTCCAGGGATGGTGACTCAATCACCTCTCTGGGAAGGCTGTTCCAGTGCCTCACCACACTTGCTCTAAAGAATTTCTTCCTAATATCCAGCCTAACCCCACCCTGTCTCAACTTCAAACCATTCTCTCCAGTTCTGTCATTACTTATTAAGGAAGAGGCCAACACCCACCTCTCTACAACCTCCTTGCAGGTAGTTGTAGAGGGCAATGAGGTCCCCCATCAGCCTCCTCTTCTCCAAACTAAACATGCCCAGCTCCTTCAGCCTCTCTTCATATGGCTTGTCCTCTAAACCACTCACAAGCTTGGTAGCTCTCCTCTGGACACACTCCAGCATCTCAATGTCCTTCCTGTAATGAGGGGCCCAGAAATGAACACAGTACTCCAGATGAGGCGTCACAAGTGCCGAGTACAAGGGCACAATAACCTCCCTTCTCCTGCTCACCACGCTGTTCCTGAACTATGTGAAGTAGGTACTGTGCTGATCCACTATTACATTACTGTGAAACTGAAAAGCTACTGCTCCCGAATGTATAACTTATTGTTATAGTGAATGTGAAAATTGCCCG
>VWZO01019319.1:0-36862 GCA_013396975.1 Bucco capensis | reverse complement strand
TGGAGCTTCGTTTGCGAAGCCTAGCCACGACTATATTACAGTAGATCACTAGGTTATTTTATTAGTAATCCAGTCCACATGGCACTGGGAAACAGAAAAAGTGAAAACAAAATTGGGGCATAAAGACAGGAAAAGACAAGCACAGCAAATACAGAAGACGAAGTGCAGATACCTTTTTCTATGAGGTACTCTTTTTCTTTCAAACAAGCCACAGTAGTGAGGTTTAAAATGCTCATATGGCTACCAATATTTATTTACCATTATGGGCCAAAACTAGTTACCTGAAGTGTGCCAAAACGCAAGTAAGGTAACTTAAAACATTTTTTTATGTTACAAATTTTGCTATGAGGGAAAGATAAAGTCAGCAAGGCAGAAGTTCTGGGCAGAAATCTTGGATGTTTAAGGTGGCTTTAAGAAACATTTCTCAGTGGAGGTGAGCATGTGGCATGAAGCAGGTTCTTCCTCCCAGGGAGCTCTGTATTGTAGAGTCAGTGGCTGTTCACAGCTCACTCCTATAGAGACATGGGACTGTCTCACCTCTTGTGCAAGGGTGCTGCTGCTGAGACTCAGGAGCTTTTTTCTATGACCCATCCACATAGCACAGAGAGCTGGCCTGGTGTGGGTTAGAACAGAATTAATTCTGTTCAGTGATCTTACTTTTTTCAGCTAAGGCTGTTCTATGTAATTGCACTTTCTGAAGTTAACAGCATGTTTTTGCAGATGGGGTCTGCTTCTAGCAGTGAAATGTCCTAATGTTTAGAGATAGTACCAAGGATTGGTAGGCAGACCAAGGTCACTGTTAAATCTTGAGTCCCACATTGTGGGGTGCAGAGTAAAAGACCACACCTGCAGAGAGAAGTGGACAGGACAGGTGACCCTGAATTGACTGACTAGGTATTTCATCCCTATATATCATATTCAATATAAAGCTGAGGGATCACAAGGGTCAATTTCTCTTCTTCAGTGGCCATCACATCCAAGCAAGACTCTGTCCATTCTTTCTTTGATCCCAATCCATGAGCTCTTGAATCCGGTTCCAGATCCAGCTGCTGAATCTGGTTCCTGTCTGCTGCTGAGTCCAGTCTGGGACTTCTGTGACAGCATCAGTGGTGACAGTGACACAGCTGCCTTTAATGGGTTTGGATTTGATATTGGTTTTGTATATATATTTGCATATACTTAGTTTTATTGTTATTATTTTCATTAAAGTAGGGTTGTTTTTTCTTTTCCAATCCACAAGTCTCTCTTTTTCTTACTCCCTTTATATTACCCTTGGGAGGACAGGGGGTGATAGAAAGCATCTTGTCATTCATCTAGAGGCTGACCCAGCCCTAACACTTAACAACAGCCCAGAGAGAAAACCATCAGATTAGAAAATAAAAAAGGGAGATAAAAATGGGCTAAACTGGGACAAAGTTAGATTTTGCAGTGCTGAACCTCATTATTTCAGAACTTTATGCTAATGGAGACATTCATCTGTGCTTTGCTGCCTAGAACTGCTTTGGAATGATTTGCCTTTCCCTCCTGTTTTTGTTGCTGCTGATTAAACTGGATTTCACCTCAATAACAAAACTACCACTAGCTTCTACATTAGACCACTGAGTCCAAAGGGAATGAATACCCGAAAGTTTGTGAAAGCTTCCCCAGCTCTGCACAGACCACAAGGATGATCCTCAAGACCCATCTCACCAGCCTGCAATCCCGAGGCTGGCCTGCTAATGGCAGCATTTTATAACCAGAGACAAGGACAGAACATGGAACATTTCACAGTGCCCGGCCTCAGCAACAGAAGGGCTTTCAGAAACTCGGCCAGGGAAATAATCCAAGTCAGCAGTTTATCCCAACACACTGCAGATGCTGGTTTACTGGCCAAATTAAAAAGGATATAAGAGGGGCCTTGTTGATGAAGAATCATTGGTATTCTTCATGCATCCTTTCCTTGAAGAAACATACTCTCAGTTTTCAAATTATGCTTTTTTTTCCCCTAGTGGTTAAAAGCTCACTGCCATCCACCCTCTTAGCAGTCAGAAAGACTCAGCGTAGTTTACAGTAAAAATGCATGTTCTGAAAAGAAAATTAAAAAAAGAATCCAGTTTTTACTTGCAACAGAAGATAAACAAGAAAAGATCAGAGCTGGCAGAGGCTAGACCTGTTATCTAATGTGTGTGTAGCACTACTGATAGGATAGAAAAGAGCAAGGTAAATTTGGTGCTTGTCTGCTCCAAAGGACACCACAGCCAGAGCGTCTCTGGGGAAGGCTCAGTAGCACCATGCTCAGCCCTGCAACCTGGCATAAACAGCAAGTCCAATGGAATAAACATTTGCAGTAGCTGGATGGAGAAAGAAAACTAAAAATCACACAAGGTGCAAGAACAGTTACAGCTGTGAAACCACTGCACACAGTCCTGTGGAAAAAACCCTGTAGGACCACAGTTTACTGCAGCTGAAGTCCTTAATACACCTGCTGTAACAAAAGCTGCATGGAAAAGAAACAGAGTGAAGGGACTTGTTATCCATGGTTAAGTTTGGTTGCTACAGTGACTGTTACCTGATAAAACTATTACATCACCTTTTGTCTGTTTTTGCAGTTAACACCTTGCAATCAGTCATCTTCAGTCTGAACTCAGCTAAACATCAAGAGATATTTATTTTCATTTGGCCTTTGGCATCCTTATCTTGCTTTTTGCCAAAGATATAGAGCCAGCAGAGTGGTAAGCACCCTAAGCCTCCACAGACTAGTTAAACAACTTTCAGAGGCTAGGTCTGAACCATCTAGCTAAACTAGTAGGTAATCCTTCAAATCGAAGGATGTCTCAAATTTACATTTATACCAGTAAAATACATGTTTTCCCTGAGTTGACAAGATCTACAACAGTTCTTTTGGCTTTTCTTTATGTCTTGAAGTCAGTGAAGACAGCTCTAGCTAGTGCCTACTCCTACCTTAATCTCAAGGAAAGCAACGGGCATTTTGACTGCAGGTGCCAAAATGTCCCAAAATCTTACTAAAACAATACACAGGGATCTATTTTTACACTTAATGTTCACAGTTTAAATGTGCCTATATAAAATGTTCAAGAAGCATTTGATAGAAAAAGTTACACCTGACTAAACAGACATAGCAGCAACATGAAAGGCACACTAAATACCTTGGTTCATTCTGGGAAATTGAGATCCTATCACTTAGTTAATGACTACTACATCTATAAAACATTTAAGGTTTTCCCCAGAGTGCTGTACCTTCTATTTTAGTAGCTGACGAGATACCTCAGAGCTGTATCTTAGTGGCTGGTCAGCAAATGCTCTGTCCCTTTATAAAAATCCCATGGCTTATAATGCTAACTCTTCCAACTTCTCTCTATCACCTATTATCTCAGTTTGGACAGAAAGAATTGTCCTTTTCTGTGTCTCTCCAAAAATGATTGCTTAGTTGGGCAGTGAAAGGGAGTGATTATGAATCCTGAGGTGTTACTTGTAGTCCTTTAATGCATTACCAGGTTAGCTGTCTTTACAGGATTTCTAGCATCACTTCACTTTCCTGATTGCTATTATGAATCAGCAGGATATGAAGAGTCAGACACTACAGGCTTAGCAAGACAGAATACTTGAAAACAGTAGTCCTAGTCACATGCAGCATTATTCCAGATGAGAATGTGTCAAAGCTGTGAACAAGGGATGGAACTGCATTTGATGCAACCCCCACAGGAACATCCTCCTGACAGGGATGGCTGTATGGCTGTGGCATGGCCTTCTGCTGCCAGATAGTCTTCCAGTCTGAAGAGCAAACTCACACTGAAGTTTACATGCCAAACTGACATTGCTATCATGCCCCAGGGCTGTAATATGGACAAGTATGGATCCTGAGAATTATTTTTGATGGGAAGAGGGAAGAAGAAGCAGGCACTTTGAGGAGGACACCATTTATGTGAGCCCCCAAGCACATGTCAAGTGGACCGCAGAAATCAGCACAACTTTTGCTGCCAGCAGTTCCTCTTTCAGCTGGCTGCTGCTGCTGGAGCTGCAGAAAACACAGTCATGACACCCCATAAAATGAGCATATATTCCCAGAAGAAAGAACAAACTTATGATCTGAAGGCATGGGTCACTTCCAACACAAGGGCTCTCCACTGTAGGGCACTTAGGAAGTCAGCTGGGGAAATCCCTGACTGCTCCCTTTCCAAGGAAAAGCTCAGACTAAGTGTATTCTGAGGCCTTCCAACATCCACTTAAACCACCATTTCCAGTGAAATGCCTAATATGCTGGTAACAAAGCCTTTTGTTTTGTATTTTCACAATTAAAACATTCAGTGGACGGTTGCTTAGTAGTTTTCAAGACTTAAAGGATGAATTGAATAGGAAGGTAAGCAGACAGGGTCTAAGTTTTCTCTGGTCTCAAGGCTACTGCTGCAGAGATCAGGGAATTCTGCCAGAGCCATAAGGGAAATTATATAAATGAGACACATTTCTGCAGTTTCTGTCAATTTGGCCTCCACACAATGACACCATGTTTGGCCCAGAATAACGTAAGCAAGGGCTTGTGCACCCTGTATTTTTCCTCCTGTCTGGGCTTTTCCAGACATGTTCAGGTTTCATATGCCATAAGTCTTCCCAGGCGGATTTTCCTGCCCTTGCTCATTTCATCAAAAATTCCTCAAAGCTGCAAACAGTAAGCTGCTCTTCCCTGGCACTCAGAAAGCTGATTTTTCTGCCCCTGTCTTGGAGTGTACCCAGCTAATTCCCCGTCTTGTGAAAACACAAACTATTGCCCCTCTGCCCTGGGATCAAGAACACCCACAGCTCTTGCCAGATCTGGAGTAAAACAGGAATAATAAGCTCTCTCCACATCAGGAGGTAAGAAAGTTTCCCACAGCCAGGCACTAGAATCAGAGACTTTTGCAGCCTGATTATCCTATGTCTTGCCATCCCCAGGAAGATCCTTTTACCCACCAGATGGCATTGCCTGCTACACGCAGACCCCTTGAAAATCTGGCTTCCCTGCTGGAGTGGCATCATTAGCTTCAGCTCAGCCTCTGCCCCTGAGCGCCACATACACAAAGCCCTGACACAGCAACCAGCCCAGGGGTACAGAGCCAGCCTCCAGGAATGTGGGCTTTGAGGAAGGGTGGGAGGAGAAGCACCTCCTGCAAGGCCCCTAGCTTTCTGCATGGCCCCCACTTTGAAGGGAGGCACACACTTTCCATCCCACACTTCACTCCTAGTCCCTTTCCTAATATCCTCCTGTTGTTTTAAGCTGGGCATGTTCCCTCTCTCTTCTCTCAGGAGATAACAGCTGGACATTTAAAAGGAATGCACAGAAATTCTCTTTTCATCAGCAGTTTAAAATAACATGTCAGAATGGCACACAGAATCCCCAAGCCAATTTGAATGCATGCTTGCCTCACTGCTCTGGGTTGGCCTGCTAAGGAAAACAACTAATATATAATAGAACAAAACAACACTATGCAAATGCCAAAAGAGTGTCAAAATCAACATTTTCAAATATTGTGTCTTCCTGTCTCACCCCTTCAAGCATCATTGAGCTTGAAAACACCCATGCTGCCTGCACCTTTGCAAAGGAAGCCTTTTCTGATTACAGAGAAGGCGGACAGTGCTTTAAAAAACCTCTTTGCTGGTGTTAAAACACTCTACTGCTTTTTTGATGATTGTCAGATGCTTACCGCAGATCTCAAAAGCCAGACAATACCACAGGCATGTGTTACACTACTATTAATGGGAAGACAGGACAGGTGTAGTCCAGGAAACAACAGACTGGCAGCAAAAAGGGAGAAACAGGCATGGAGGGATGCAGTAGCATTCCTGCTGCATTCGCTGCTCAAACCTCCCACCCAGCTTTGCCAGCCTGGTCTGGAAGATCTCCAGAGCTGGAGCTATTTGGATCTCCCTGTGATGATTATATTCAAGTGCACAGCAGCTCAACAGTACAGATAACCACACAGTGCAAAGGAGAACTACTTATTTTATTCTGTGTCCAAAACAGAGAAAAAGAAAAATGACAGTTATCTTTGATGCATATAGAAAAAATAGCTACCTAAGGCTCTTCTGAGGAATCTGTCCCTTACATCACAATGAGTAATTTCTCTTCTTGTGAGAAGATTTATCTCTGTGAGCCTCTCTGGCGGGATTTCCAGAGACAGGTCATGCCTCCTGAACCCCTCAGGCAGCCAATGCAAAACACAGCAGGAAACTGCACAGTCATAAAAAAGACAGAGATCCCTGAAATTTGCAATGACTGCAATCCATGCCAGTCTCTGGCTTTCAAATGTCTCAAGAGTTGCATATCTCCCCACTTAATGGACACGATAATGAGAAAACAGAAATATGCAAACATAACTGACAAAAAAATCAGCTGATGATGCACTGGAAAAACTCATCAGTAGCTCCTGCCTCCACCCACTTTTATCCAAAAGTCATCAGACAGAGTAAAGATACAGCTTCTTTGTTGTGTTGCCAAATGGAAAGTCACCCTTTTGTGAGGGAGATACTGAAACATGTCTAGACTGATACTGTTCACATAACCCTGCACAGCCATGAGTGATCATAATTTTGTGCCAACTGATGACCCACCTAAAGTGTGAACAGTCAAGTCTAGTTACAAAGTATTTTGCCTGCCATGGCCCTTACCTAGTATCCTTCCTGCCCAAATATTTTAATGTTTATAAGCTATTCCCTAAACACATATACAAAATATAACCCTATGCAGACAAAAGCTATCAGCAACAGGAAATACAAGGAGAGACTGGAGGAGAATTTCAATAATTAAAACATTTCTAATAAGGCCTGGGGAGAGGGAGAAGTTTCAGTTTTGCCAGGTGGCCATTTTTCACAGAATGAAAGAACTTAGCAGAAAAAAATGATTCGTTGTGTCACTATTACTACCATCGTGCAAGAACATTCACTATCTGGAATTGTTCTTCCTGCCTTCTTCCTGCGATCTCTAATGTCTGGGGATGTGGTTATAACCTGGTATGGGTCTACTAAGTTATTAATTCATACAAGTAATCTACAGCACTCCCTTCCCCTGCTGCAGCAGAGTAGAACACACCAGCAAGGAAGAGATGTCATATTAATAATGTCTCCTTGAAAGACTATGTAATGTCCCTGATTTTTGGGGTATTCAGTGAGATCTTCTCTCATGGAGGAGATTATCCACAATCATGGAGGTCTGTTTAAAGCCATGAGGCTGCTGGGAATAAATTTTTGCCCTCCCAAGAATAAGAATTTCCTTCAAAAAAGCTCGTTTGTGGATGTGTCAAACTCAAGAAAAAAACCAAGAAGCTTTGTGTCCATTGAAACATTTCATCAAGGAAGGAGAGATGGGAAAACGGAATTGCTAAAGACTCCAGCAGCAAGTATCTGTGCATGGCTGGAAAAGGAGGTATCTCTAAATTACTTCGCCTTAGCCTGCAATACCAGAAATTTGGCAACCTAGATGTAGCTTTTGCAACATGGAACTTGCAGATAATTTACATCTCTACTAGTCAGCACAGTGGTCATGGAAAAGAAAAGCAATTTCTGTGCGAAGCCCGTAAGATGGGTTTTAATGCTGTACACTGCTAAGGGAAGCCCTGCTAGAACAAGTATCTTATGAAACAATAAATGAAGAGTTGCTCCTGCCTTGAATTTCTGCTGATGGGCACTACCTAAGGCAACTTGGGAAAGCTTCACAACACATTCCTGGATTCCAGATTTACAAGAAAATACACATCTGCAGAGAGAAGACAGACTACCTCTGTGGATAAGACTGTTATGCTACAAAGTCACTTGCAGACAGTGAACAAATAAATGCTTCCAAACCACACCAAAATCCAAACCATAACTACATCCTGGTGTTTCATTGGGGTTTCACTCTATTTTAATAAACTGAGAAGAACCTGACAGTTCTGCAGCAACAGAAGGACAGAACAGGAAAGCAACAGAGGGGGTGGCTGCCAGGCCTTTTGTCTCTGTGAAGACAGGATGGGGAGGGGGCAGCAAGCAGTCATGCTGATTAAGTATCCCATTCTCTGACAGAAAGACTCAAAAGCAAATAGATTTTTGCCCCTATCCTTACAGCTGCTGCCCCCTGCATCGGTGTCTACTGCCTAGTGTAATAACAGATAGGTTTAGTTGCTGCATATGTGCAGTTATTGCAGCCAGCACTGAAACACTCCTGAACACTGCCATTTAAATATTGCCTCTAGACCAGAGATCCAGTGTGTAATATTCACTTGTTCCACATCTTCCTCCTGCCCTCTCAGCAAAACCAGGCAAAATATTTTTTTGTTTGAATTCTAGTCCTGCTTCTTTGAAGGTGAGGAGTGTGCTATAAAGAGACACCAGAATCTCTCCTGGTTCACACACAGTGCCAGCACTTGTTTTCCCAAACAAGCAGGAAAAGCTTTGAGGGACTGGCTCACACTAAATGCCAACTGAGGCTCTATTTATCCAGGATGGCAGTTAGGAACTGCTGGTTCTTTTTAGTACAGCTGTGGCTAAACAGGCTCCAGTAAGCTTTCTCCATGTGCTAGACAAACCTTCTACTGACTTCCAGAGCGAAGACTTCAGGATAATGAGACTAAGCATTTGGCCTGATTCGGCTGGCACACTGATTAGGTGGAAAAATGCCCTGTCCACACAGCTCATGGGAACTGTGCTTGAGCCCCACTGGCAGTAGGAATCACATTTAGTACAGTCGTGCTTCCATTACACAGAGAATCTTCACTCCAAAATTTCTGTACAGTTTAATCCGATTATTTATCTTCCACATTTCTGCCTGACTTGCTAGGTCTCTGGCTGGAAATCCACGCTAATCAACTTATGGCCTAGTAGATAAAGCAAAGTTTTTTCTCTGTTGTCAGCAAACCACATTTCATGACTACACTCAAGCCTCTGCTAACTAAGGTCACTGACATCTTCTCGAAATCCAGGAGCAAATAACAAGAGTAGGAAAAATCTGCTGCTTGGGTGACGATAGAAAATGCCAGTGGAGCTGCTCACAGACCATGGGACTGGAATGTGAGTAGTATGGGGGAGGCCAATCACTCTATGCAATGTTTATGTGTATGACTTTGTTGATGTTTTCTATCCACCCATATGCTGATGACAGTTTTGATTATTTTAATCACAGAGTTTTGTTTCCTGCATCAAGCAAACTAAATATTCAGCAACTGCCAGACTATTAAGCAAATGGTAGGAGATATATTGATTCTGCAGTGGTAACGATCATACATTTTCACATAATACCTTCCAGTTTTAAGTGTCCCTAAGTACACTACAAGTTTTGCCTGTGAAAAAAACATTTGAGTAATGAAACACCACAACTGCCCGAGAGCATATTCCACCATTAAAGAAGGTGCAAACATCAGAAAAGCAAAATACACTCTTCCCAGTCAAAAACATTAGTAGCATTTTGGACAGGTTCTAAACACAACCATCAGATTAGATATTAGATAGCCGTGTCTTAGAAAAGGTGGAAGAAGTACTAAAGCAACTACCTAAAGAGTTAATATCTTTGTCATGAAATTCACCACATAGCTGGTGCAGTGAAAACTGCTTCCCAAACAAATACCTAGTTAATGTATAACTGCATGGAAAGCTCTAGCTATTGATAAAGGCAGTTTGTCAAGACATCAATTTTCTCTCTCATTGAAAAGCTAATGCTTTATACAACATCATTTGTAATTGAACTGTTGCTCTACTTACATACTAAAGAGGCAAATGCAGCATCTGCGTCATCAAAATCATTCCAATTCCCACTCCTGTAATTACCACACAACTTCTAATCTGTGACCAACCTTAATCAAAGAATATGCTTCAAACCCTGTCTTTACTGAGGGTTTTCTGCATGCCCTGAAGCAAGTTAGGTTTCTGTCTGTTTTCTGTCTCATATTCTTGCCTGAATATGGACATTCCTGACATTTTGAAGATTTCTTTGGGATATAGCTCATTTGAATTTTAAGGAGAATGGAGTTGCGCACCATGTGAAGACTTCCGTCTTCACAACAACAAAAGAGAGGGAAAGGTTGGAAGAACTTTGAAAACTCTGTGATCACTCTTAAAATCACTTGAGGGTAAGAGCAAAGGCTCAGAACTAAACCTTGCCCTGGACCTAGAGAACAAATGATGTCTCTGGTGAAGGAAGCTGCTTACCGCCTGAGTGCGTTTGTCAGTTCGGCAGTCAGCTCACTCTCGTTGTATGGTTTCAGTTCAGCTAGTGTTAACGGTGCTGTGGTGCCATCACTGCATTCCTGAGAAAGAAGGAAAGGCCATCTCATTTGAAGTTACCATCTTAACAGGAAAACTCTGCAAACCTCTTAGTTTAAAGCTACTTTTAAATAGGAGGTGAAATAAACATCACAATGTCATGACAATATGGCAGTTTACCAACATAACAAGAAACGGACTAACAGATGAACACTTCACAAATCCTGAAAAATGCTTCCCGAGCCAACTCAGCTCACTGATTTGCAGAATTCCATTACAGCGTACATAAATGCTGGTGTCATATATGACTTTTGACACTGCACTTAAATCAAAGATGCACTGTACCAAACAATTCAGATGATGCTTTGCCAGAACAAATAAGGCAGATGCAGTTACCGCTAGCTCTGCATTTTGTTTTTAAACATATTACCAAGTTTTTCTGGGGACACAGCACTAAAACAATGGGATTAAAGTTTTTCTAGGTATCATTATTTCTTCATGAAAATTAGTAATGTAAATGGAGAAATCATATTTTGTTTTATACTAAGGGGGGGATAAGTCTTCATTCTCAAATCATTAAAAACTGTCTGACTTGGGAAAAGAGACTATCATTACAATGCTCTAACTGCTTCATAGAAATAAGCTCTGTTTTTTCATATTTTTTATATGGAAGAGGGGAAGATGGTGTTTTGCTTAGACTGTCTTACACTGTTTCCAACAAGTAGCAACAGGCAAGACACAACATGTTCAATCACATTAGGTTATCTGTTTGTCAAGAATGGCTTTGTTGTACTCCTCCCAAAAATGACTACTTTATTTTAGCTCAGGCTTAACAGTAGTTCTGTAAAGTCCCTTTAAGTCACAGCATGGAAAGAACCACCTAACAACAGGAGAAGAGAGAAAAGAGATACGCATAGAAAGAATAATAGAATGAGTGGCATGCTGAAGACTGCTATAGGGAGGGGTACAATAAATTCTGTTTACACTGATTTTAGAAATTTATTTGACTCCTGACCTTGCCCAATTTGTCTTTGCTCCCACTGCTGGTTGAGCTGAGAGACCTCATTCTCTGCTCTTTTTGCTCTTCCACTTCAGACTTCAAGTGCTCAATATGGACAAGGTAGGCCTGCTCCTGGGCCTCCCGAGTACTTAGTTTCAATTCCAATGCCTTCTTCTCCTTCTCTAGCAGGTAAAGCTGTGCTTTGAGCTCTGCCATCTCCTCCTGTCAAAGAAACACTATCAGCATGCTGCTTCATGAGACTACATATCTAAAGGAAGACGAGGTTAAACAAGGTTTTCATCGACTCCTATTACCCAAGTGTTCTGTCCATGGAGAACACTGATCAGCATCCAGAAGACTTTCTATAGTCACACAGTGTATTTGTCACACATTGAATTGGAACAGGTTTGAGACACCAGGTCAGCAAACATAAATTACACAGTCCTGCCTCATAATACCATGTGGTACAATGAACTAGTCAAAAAGCACAACTGGGTATGGCACCATTGGATTTCATTTCCCTTCCCTAGATGACCAGAATCCCAATGATACACAACCGAAGGTTAATAAAATCACATCTGCTTATATTCTTCCAGAGATATGAACCACAGAAAATGGACCTGGTACATCACAGAAAGAAGCTCAATCCTGAGAGCTAGTTCTTACATGTAATTCTTCTGCTGCTCCAATATTTATGACAGGGGTCTCAGTCACAACAATATCAGAGGTATCTTACCTTATGTTTAAAAAATAATACTCTTTATTATACCCATTCTTAACAAATATTATACAAGCACAAATCTTGGAACATATTTAGACCACCATTTTCTATAGAACAGAATCTATGTTCCTACCAAAAATTTACCGTGTGGATTAAGTGTAAGAAGCACACACAGGCGTAGTACAGTTACAACCAACATACAATAATCACATATAACAACTGGCTAATTGAGAATACCAACCATGCAAAAATAAAACCCATATTCTAAAAAACCTCAGGCTTGTAAAGGTTTGTATGACCTTTAAAATCATTCATTCATTCGTCTACTTGTTTGTGAATGGGAGGTTAGAAGTACAATCAGTTTCATTCAATGCAGTTTACAGAAATGTAGTTGCTAGGCAAGCTTGTCATTTATTTCTTTTGTCAACAGTAGAAAAAGTAAATAATAATGATGAAATTTAGTTCTAGGAGTTGAACTGGATTGTCTGGTATACTTCAGTTTATGCATTTAGCTTCTTACACCTCTACTTCTAAAGCCATTAATCTACTTAGCCTGCTTAGTGAAGGCTAAGAAGTAATCTGAGCAGAGTATTTTGGCACTTATGTGAATAGAAGATGCTCTTGACAGAGGGCTATCTGTGTGGGAAGGTCTTGACAAGGTCTTCACAGGCTGGAAGCTGAAGCTAGGCAAATTCAGCCTAGAAATAAGGGACATTTATATCCTGAAAATAAAACATGAATTTAACCATTGTAACAATGGATCTGTTGAACTTATTTTTCCATCACTTAAAAGTTTTAAAAGACTGGAGGTTTGTACTACACATCCTAGTTCAAAATAAATCTGAAGATCAATGGTTAACTCCTTTGTTCATGAAGACAGTGAGCTTAGATCATCATATCTAAATTCACAAGTTTGCATCCTGTCCCAGAAGATGTATCATGGACTCCAAAATGGCCTCCACATACATTAGTTTTCTCATGTCAAGACAATGTGACTTTGTAGTAGAGATGAAAACACAAAGCAGGGCCAGAAGTGGAAGAACTGTCAGCCAGTGTCTTACTGAGGCTCTTAATAATATCAGAAACAGTACAGCACCCTCAAAATTAAAATTTGTGTTGCATGCAGCTATGTCAGAAAAATAAACCATCAAGGACTCCTGTGTGGTAAAAAGTTAATGAAAAGGGAATCCAGGAATCAGTACACAATATATATATACCTCAGCACATAAGGAATATACCAGCTTTCAGAATTAAAACAAATATCAAAGCAGATAAATACCATGCTATAAGAGCTTGAAATGCTGTAACAAAGGTGAAAAACATTATTCTTAACATTTCTGCAAAGAGACTGTAGTTTCAAAGCACATTATGAGCAATATCCTCATCACCTGTACACAAAAGAGGAAAAATTATCAGTGTAGAAAGCTGAGACTTCTTATCTAGATTAAGTCCTTTGAAATGCAGAAAGGCTGTAAACCAAGAATTATTTACACCCATCAGAAGTAATCTCCTTACTAACTGGGGCATGACAAAAACTGACCTCAAAGCAAGACCACTGAATGATGACAAACCAGAGACAAGAATATATTTGGAAACATGGTTAATTATTGCTTGAAGCAAAGAACTGGGTTTTACAGAAGTACTGGTGGATCACTATGCCTTACATTCTGGATTTTTTTTTGCCCTGTAAAAAGAAGATGAACATGACAACAGAGAAAACACCCCCTGAAATCATCTTTTTATAAATCATTTTTTTCAGTAGTTAAGAACTAAGGGTGTAAAGGCTTTTTCAGAATATTACCAACATAACACATAGACATAAGAAGCAATGTAACTGATGTAGAGATCAGGTTTTACTGGGAGTCATAAACGAAAGGTGCCAAAAGATGCAGCAGAGATTCCAAAACAGATATAAGTTTCAGGAAGACTGCAGCAGGTTGTAAAAACAAGCAATACAAGATACTGTTGAGTAGCTCAGTCAAGCGGTATCAGCATTGCTAAGAATGCTGAAGGAAGGGAACAAGTTAAGAGCCACTACGTGATTAAGTCCTCTGTAGCACAGCTGAGTCCATCTGCTTCAAGTTAAATACCGTAAGAAAATACAAATTCTCCAGTTGTCTCAGAGGAAGGCAGATTTATACACCATTCTGCATGGTGTACGTGTTTCAATTAACAGCTACAAAGAATATACTCAGCCAAGACATCCATGAGTCCTGGCCTAAAATTCAGGTATATTACAACTTGCTGAATATATGAGCAAGGTGTAATGCAGACTTGAAGAACCACAGGTGCTAATAAGGCAACACATACTCTTGGGCCATAGCATTCAGAATGTAGCTGTGCCTTCTGTAATTCTTTATGTCTAGAAGAAAGGCAGGAGATATCAATTTATGCAGCAGTAGAGCACTTAGCAACAAATCCATTGCAAGCTTTGACAAAGCTGAGTTTTCACCATATCCCTTTCAGAAACCTAGGGATGTCCTGCAGTTGTAAATTCCAGGAAAGTACAAGAAATTCTAACGAATAATAGCACTGCCAGTTTCTCTGTACTAGAAAGGACTGAAAGTGACTTCAGCCACCCATGCAAAATGTTTGTCTGTACCAGTGCATACTGCACACGAACAGCCAAGAAGAAAATTTCCCTTTCTAGGGACAATTCCTGCAGTGAAACTCCCATGTGTTAGGTTTACACGAAAGTTATGAGTGGACACCATATATCAAAATCAGTTAACAGTTAGATGATCATTACAAAACTATTACCAACACTCACACCTGTGCTGGAAATTATGATAGGCAACCGCTGGTGTTCCTGCTATCATGTGACATAACTGCCATCAGTTGACTAAAACAGGACTTGCTAACATGCAGAAATTAAACTTACTTAAACTGAACCAAACCCTGACAATTTCTAAATGCAGGCTTGCACTTGAACAACCTTTAAGATGTTCCTGTGGTTTAGTTTACTTCTCTTAAAGTCAATACAGAAGCCATGTTAAAAATTATATAAGCTCTATACCTGGCCAATGAAAGTCAGTTTTTCTAGATCATCTCTTTAGAACTGGCTGTACACATCAGGCCTGAGGGACCAGAGTTTTCTCCAAAAATCTCTGTTACTACAAGTCATTACACAGTGCACTCTTTGCTTGGGCTCTGAGCTGAGCTACAGATTTTAACACAACGCCTAGTACAGCTCTGGACTTGTGACTGATTGCTGGAGAGCATTACAGATGATAGCTTCTGACAGACCATTTCTCTTCCCATGGCACTATCAAAAGGAGGTGAATTTGTTCCACTTCAGTTAACAAATATTCAAGATGAATATTTGCAAATTTGTAAGTGAAATAATCAACTGTCTCTTGGGAAGAGTTTTTGGTCACCCTCAAGCAACTCAGCTACCATATCTCTTTAAGAGAGAGCATCTGGTTTGCCAAGGAGAGCATTCCAAGTTTAGAGCCATGGATGAAGTCCTCGCCTAATTCAGAACACACATAGATCATCACTGTTAATGCACTGCCTTCTTTTACTTTCTGACTACTGGATTTTCAGTCATGATTATTTGTTTCAACAAAGTTACCCTCTATTACACACTGATCACACTCAAAGCCTCCCACGTGTGTGCTGAGCGCGTTTTGTAGCACACGTGCATTGTCAGCCGTGTGGTTAGCCTGTTGGGATACAAAATAATACCTTCATTGCCATAAGCTCCTGCATCAAGACTGCATTTTCCAGGTCTAGCCTCTGGCTGTCTCCACGAGGTTTAACGTCATAACTAAGGGGATCAATGTGGATGCTTTCCAGCTCCAGCATTGTCAGTTTCACTGCTGCCCTGTCATTTTTCAACTGCTGGATGTAATCCTTCAGCCGCTGCTCATCCTCTTTCGTAAATTCTGTATCACAGCTGCTTGCAGTTGAGCTGGTTGTACTGGAAAGAGAAAGAACAGTATTAAAAAAAAAATCCAGAACAAAATCTGTATTTTTACATCAAACACTCTCCTAATACTTCAACACATCTCTTGCTTTAAAGTTCAAAGAAAGAACACATATAGTGTGGACTGGATGTTGCAATGCTCAGAAAATGCAGAATGGCGCGACAAATTCAGAAAAGAAATTAATTATCTAAGTTGCATAAGAAAACTGAATCGTGACAATTATCTGCAAAGCCAGATACTTAGTGTCATGTAAGGAATGGTGTCTTCTGAAACAAGTCTCAAAAAAACCCCAAAAAACCCTTAAGATTTCTTAGTAACACATTAGCAGGACAATCTTCTCTTGGTACTCAAACACTGGTTCTTCTTTGGGAAGAACCATCTGCTGAGGAAAAAGAATCAGGCCAGTCCTCTGTTGATGGCAATGCCAGTTATCACCTCAGATATTTTTAATGGATACTTGTAGGAACCAACCTGAGCTAAATTCCACTTTCAGATGCCAGATGGTAGCATATTTCAATTCATTTTAAGGGTAAGAGGGGTTTAAAAACAACCCCAAAACTACCAAGATTTTTAATAAAAGATCATCATCAGACTTCGCAGAACTCCTGTCTACAGTCTGCCTATTAGTCTGCCCCACAAATATTTGCACAGAGATTGCAGAATGGGAGAACTAATGTTTTAGAGCAAGGATGACTGGCTGCCTACCCACCTGCACACATGCCAGTGCTGCAGGGAGACAAGAGCGATACATCTGTTGCATTCCAGGGCTGAATATAGTTGCAATAACACTAAAAGGAAAATAAAATGTCATGTTGTTTCTATAACCTCACTCAAAGCTCCCTGCTGTCTCCTGAGATTCTGTAATCAGCTGCTGGGTGAGGGATAAGTCATCCATTAACTGTGCTTGTCTGGAATGCTAGATGATCTCAGTTATCAGCAGGGGAATAAATCACTTTCTGTATCAAATTGCACTGCTGTTCAACATTTTTGTAGGAAGAAAAAAGCCCCACCCGCTACATGCTGTGAGAGTCAAGATGATGTCCTAAAATACATTATGCATGTGAAGAAGAGGAAGCTTATCAAGATAGGCTTGATTTCTCTCTTTTTTTGGTTCTACTTCAGCTACAGCTACATTGATTTTTAAGTGCCTCAAGTAATTGCCAATCCTCCCACAAATTCCAAGCAATGCCTCGGAGGAGATGGAAAACTGGCAGGTCTATAAGGATTTCTCAAAATCCTTCCCTCTCATGAAATAATCACATTACAATTCTTTACTACAGTTTTCTGTCAATTTCCCATTATTCCTTCCCCTGCCATATTTATCACAAATGTAAACTGGTCTTTGCTTTTGTTTCCATCCACTTCCATCTGGAGCAAAGATAAAAACACACATTACCTATGTTATATAGAAACTCCTCAGGTTGAAACCATTTTCTGTTCACACTTAGTTTTTCATTAGAGAATATTGAAACAAGAAATTTTGCTTCACTGAGTCTAAAGATACTTCTCAGAAGTAGATACTAATATAAAAATCACGGGGATAAACAATGTGAGATATACTTAATTCTGTACTGAAATCATTCTGCAAGTTTCCTCAGCACACAAAGACAGCAATTGCACAGCTTCTCTGGATTAAATATAAAACAGCTGTTGTTGGAGGAAGGATAGCTTTTAAAGGCTACAAAGGCTTCAAATCTTGGGATACAAAGAGCTCATCTCAGTTTACACTTGCAAGCTCTTCTACTGGGAATGAAACCTGAGCAAAGATGCTGCAGATTTTGGCCCTTAAAGATCCATGGCTGTGCACGTATATTTTAAGGGGGAGCAGTCCAAACAGAGGAAGGCAGGCTGGGTTGTTGCCAGCGATACTCAGGCTGCTTTTACTTCAGCCTTGGCTGCTTGCCTGCCTGTCTGCAGCTGAGCTGGCTCCTCTGGCGAACTGCTCTTCTTTTTTTTTTTTTTTTTTTTAAGAACGTGGCAAATGCTTAGTGAGGAAGCTATCTTAGCCAGAACACAAACCTTTCCTACCCTCTCGCATGTAGCAGCAAGCCCTCACTGAGAAGACTGGAAGCAGTATGGGCTGCAGAGAGCCAGGGTACAAAGCCCATTTTGAATGAGGCTGCATGATGAGGGACAGAAATAACACTGCCGTGTTTCTGAGCTCCCACATCACAGCTCTGCCAGGGTGTGTTCCCCCAAAAGCCCCACCATACAGCTCTCTACAGCTATAATACTAGTCCATTGCTGCTCTATTTAAAGGCCCACAGCTGGTGAGCATATGATCCTGAATTTTAGATACTGCTCTTCCTTCTAACAGCAATCAGGACAAAGGCAAACAGACTGACAGAACGCATATTTAGTGTAATGAATCTACCCAAACCCCACATGAAACTGTTGCAAAAGATGTGTAGTTTCTCAATTTCTTGAACATGTAGGTAAGGACAGAGAAAGGATCACAATTTCATCACACCTGGAGGGATGCAACATCAATCTGCTCATTCTCACTCCTGCTGCATACAGAACAAGCAAAGAGAAATGTTCTTCCCACTCATTTAATCCCTCAAGTCTTTTACAATGATGTCATGCCTGAATGATGTCAAATTAATTTTCACATACAGCCTGTGAAAAAATATGCAGATGGGTATAGCAAAATGTGCAGTTTTATTTGATGGCATGTGCATGATCACATGCACATATGTGTGTACAAAATGCGGTGGATAGATGTAAATGAGGCTTCCAACAGTGCCTCTGTGTGAGTAACTTCTGCACACTACAAAAATTTGTCCATAAACCCCTGTACATGCTTCAGTTCATCTGTTAAAAATCAAGTCAATAAATAAATCTACAATCCAGCAGTGGTGCAGATAATACAAAAGTTGACTGAGCTAAAGTAATGCTGTCAGAACTGAATCCACAATTCTTGCTTGAATGTCTGATGCAACCATACAGTGTAAAGAAGACACTTATACACAGTACACACAGGCCAACCATCTTCTACTTGAATGTTGTGGCTTGAGATCCCAAATAGCACAACATCAAAACAGCAACTTCCTAAGAAACTGAACTGATTCCAGTCAGTAAAAGACAAACAACAGTGTATTTGGCTAAAATCAGAACCTTTGGTGAAACTACTTTGCTTCCTTCTGAGGCTCGTACACCTCGTTACTACTTCAGTAATGAAGTGTTACATAAATAACATTATGGTATCTGTTGGGATATTTCTAAATAATTTATTTTCATACTTCAACTAAAATAATCTTGTCTGTCAGCTACTTAACAGAAATCTGAGGTGATCCTGATGAGAGGTATAGTCCTACATTTAGATGAGTTCAGGTATTTTGTGACACTGCATAATATTGAAGAGTTGCTTTTGCATGTAAGGGACCAGATTTTTCCCCTCATGAAACCAGAGGTAAGGATGGGCTTACTAGCACTGCAGGGAAGCAAATCCACTGTTTTCAGTAAGTTATAACTACAGTCTTTCTCTTTTGTTTCCTTCTTTTTAAGGTGCAATCAGTCAAACCTTTTTGGCAATGTATGTTCTATAGATAGCTCCTGCCCATTAAAATAATTATGACTTTCAACTACACTGCAGACCTATTTCTGTTCTCAAAAAATGAATTGGCAACATTATTGTGCTGCTGCCAGCCAAATGAATTGAGATGCTTGCTATTATTTTTATTCACTTCACTTGTAACAACCTCTGTGATGCTCTTTCATTGCATTTCATTTCAGTCGATCCCTTTTACAGTCTTTAAGCACCTGTCACTAGTGGCTTACCAAGCATTTATTCTCAGTAATGTGTCCAGAGATTTGACATTCAGAATCTCATTTGAAATGCCAAAGCTAAACACAGGTCAACAACTCCATTATAAAACCCTACTCTACAGGATTTTGAACAGCAGGGAGAATTACTGATTTGTCACAAGTCTCAGTAACAGAGAATTTTTATCATCCTGCTACCTCTGCACTCAGCTGGTTTCAAAGGAAAAGGTAGCAGTACATATCTGCAACTAAAAGTGTGCAACACTAAAACAGCCATGGCAAAAGATTAGTCTTGCAGGTTTGGAGTATGTTTGAATCACATAATGTAAAAATGTTTTCATGTCAGTGCAGTGGTCCCCAAATGATGGTTCACACAGCATTCACTAGTGATGTGGGCTTGTTCTGTTCCTTAGACTGCAAAGTTCTCCAAGATAAATACAAAACATTGAGGCTGCAGGAAGAGCTAGAAATCCACAGTCTGCTTTCCTATCCCTGCTTGGATTGCTATTGTAATGGAAAAGGAAATGCAAATCATCAACATCAAAGAATTTTGGGGGCCTAGAGGTCTGTGGCAATGGGACTTCTGTCTAGAGCAGAAGGGGAGTCAAGTGACAAGGGAGCACACACGAATGGGTTGAAAGAGCTCGCAACATACACAAGGTAACTCCAAAAAGCAGGAGTAGTGTTCTAGAAAGAAACAAAAAAGGATCCAGAATGATAGGGAGAGCAGAGTTAAAAACAAAACCTTCAATTTTCTAAAACCTAAGAGAGAATAGTAAGTGAAACAAATATAGGAAAGAGTGTGTCTTTTGAACCAACAGAGACTTTCCATCTTGTATTGGGTTTGGCTGAGATGGAGTTAATGTTCCCCATAGCAGTCCTCAATGCTGTGCTTTGCACTGAAGATAACACGCAGCATTGTGACTATGCTGAGTAGGACTGGCACAGCACCAAGGGGATGGGTGGACAAGATCTTGGGAGGTGACACAATCAGGACAGCTGACCCAAACTGACCAAAGGGCTATTCCATACCATATGATGTCAGGTCAGTAATAAATGGGGGAGGAAGGGGAGTATCTGTGGGAAGAAAATGTCTGTCCTCCGAAGAACCATTAAGTGTTTCGGAGCTCTGCTTCCTGGGAGAGGGCCAGACATCACCTGTTATGGAAAGTAGAGACTAAAGCTTAGTTCTGCTTTGCTTCACGCACGCGGCCTTGCCTTTCTTTATTTACTTATTAAGCTGTCTTTACTGAACCCCATGGGATGCTTTCATCTCGTTCTCTTTCCTCTTGGCATGCCATGGGAGGTGTGGGGCAAGAACGTGATAGAGAACCTTGGTGGATACTGGCACTTAGCTAAGGTCGACCCACCACACATCTATGGATTGGCAAACTGCCATGTGTCTGTAAGCTAAACAGAGGATGCCTCTATTCTGAGACAGGGTTCCACAGGAAGGAGAAACCCGAAAACACCGCTACCATATACCACTTGAACACAACAGAAGAAGAGAAGATTTGTATGTTATGCAGAACCTAAATTTCCAGAAGTTTTTTCACTGATATGTATGTTTATACAAATTACATTGGCAGGGAGGGGAGTGGGATGACAGGAGAATAATGATGAGCAGATCAAAATGTCCATATGACAAGTTCCTGACTTGCTGTGTGCCCTCCGGGTAAGAGAAGTTTTTCTCTCTCATGTTCTATATATATATCAAAGAAGATAAAAATAGTTACTTTATTCAGTACAATATCTTGCTCAGTGCCACAAAACATAACCCTACAACAACTCAAACTAAAACACTCTCTCTTGCACACAGAAGCATTTACATTTGCATTTTTATTACACAGTTCATAGTGAAGAAATTTGAAATTACACTCTGCTGAATCTTTATCTACTCAGCCAACATGGTATGTACACATGCACACACATTGCCAGCTGACCACCAAAAGTTCATGGCAAACAATGAACATGAGGGATGACTTTCCTGCCCAAACAAACACATTCCCCTCACCTCAAAAAACCTCTATAACAAAGCAAGGACTGTAGAGACCATATTCCTACCAAAAACTTCCAGTGAAAGGCTAGGAGAACAAACACTAAAACAGGGACACCCCACCCCCTGTGCTGATTTCCCCACTGTCAATTTCCCCACTGTAAATACTGGAAACTATCTAAATTGTTGTCAGGGAAAAAAACCCTATGCCTTGGCTACATACCAGGTATCTCACAAGGAATAAAAACACTCAGGTAGTTATGAATGACTGAAAATGACCCTTTCAAATAACAGAACAGAAAATGAGCTCAGCCTATGTAGCGGTGTTGTTATGTGTGGCTACTTGCAACATGTTGACATCCAGGTGTAGATATGGCATGATGCATGATGCACGTCAAGTATTTGAAACTGCTCAGTGTATTTTCTTTACAAATCCAGTAAATCCTTTTGGTACAATGAGTGATCAATGTGTGGCTAGCCCAGATGCTACCACATTGATTTCTGAATCAAGATACAGCTCTCTGGGACTAAAAGTGAACCATAAAACATCTCTGAATAAAGTGAAAATTCACCTCACATTTGGACCCTGTTCCCTCAGGTTACCTTTTTGCTCACTTTTCAGCTATACCATACGTTCCACATGCCAGGAATTAAAAGCCTTTGGAGAAGGAATCAGCAAGAAGAGGAAATCATCTAGTACCAAAATAAACTTCCAAAAGTGTCAAAAAATAACAGCATTTGAATAAAGAATTGGCTCAAAAGCTGAATTAAATTGACATTTTAGAGTGAATCTCAGAGACCAAAATAACTCTAAAAAGAAAAATGTTCATCTATATTTATCCAGGATGATTGTCAAATTCATATGCATACACAAGCACACATAGTCATTGCACAGAGTACAATTACACTGCAGGCAAGCAATGACTCAAAATGAGGCTGCTAGCAGATGTATTTGAACTGGAACACTTCTGAATAATAGCTCATTTAAGTTTAATTATATTATAGGTCTTCAGACAAACTGCAATATCCAGACTTTCCTGGAAGAATCCACTCAGTCTGTCATGATATTCATTTGCCACTCCATGTGCAAAAGAACAGCATGGGAAAGAAGAATTTGGAGTTGGGCAGAGGGGAATGAGAAGGGAGAGGAAATGGTTTAAACCAAAATGACTGGATTTACAACATTTAGAAAACAACTCTTTAGCACTCCAAAATGCCAGTGGAAGCATGCTTCTGATCCCATGTTCTCCATATATCTGTGCTGTCTACATACAATAGACATGAGGGTTCCATTAAAACAGAAAGGAAGTAAGTGAAGTAAAACTAATGGTTTTGCCTTTATGAGGAAGATCAAAGTTCAGAGTCACCCATTTGCAACACTTTTACGCAAAATCCTCTTAGCTGGAGTTGCTCAAAGTCTAAAGACAATTAAACCACTGAGGCATGGTTACATACAAATTAAAACAAAGAAGCCAGTGGACTGAGGTGAGGGAGGTGGTTCAGCAAATACAATACAACATAACTTTTGTTCTGTGACCAAACAGTGGTTAGGAGTGCACACTATATGCAGTTACCTTGTGTGGCTGTTGGATGACAGGCTTTCCCAGGGCTGCACGCTACAGCCAGTGATTGCATAGGCTCCCCCGCAGCTGCCATCTAGTTTCATCAGCAAAGCTTTTGCTGCATTCTCAGCTGTCTTCCTGCAGTCATGAGCTCTCTTAAGCATCTGGGTGACATTTTCATCACCTGTCTGATCACCTAGTTTTCAACCAAACAATCAGTTTCAGAGCTTTGAGAAGGCTGACAGAAATTAAGGCAAGAATAGAAATGCTTCTATGTGGTCTCAGTTTATACCGAGATGATAACAATAAATTACCAATCCATGATGAAAAAGAAACTTCACATCAGTGATAACTAGGCTACTGGACTGAATGCATCTCCTTCCTCACTATAAGCTCCAGGTATTTTTTTGCTCTAGGTACATGTCTTAAGTAATGTTTTATCTTAACTAGCTTTTCTGTTTGTAAGGGTGGGCATTCTGCACTAGAACTAGGTTAGGATGCTCAAATTAACAGTACACTGGAAAAGCTTTAGTATAAATTACAGCTCTTACTCCACTTACTCCAGTGCTGTTTCACAGTGCGATTATTTCCAGTCNGAGCATGGATGGAGCCCTCCCTGGATCTTCGTTTGTGAAGCCTAGCCATACTACTATACTATTTCTAGTCCTTTTTCTCACAAGCACATTGCCTTACTGCTTAGAAGCAGCCTTTCCGAGTTTACAGTCACATATACTAAACCGAAAGAAAACTATCATTGGTGTTTACTAATTTGTTATAATTTCTAGAGGTTATGGAGCATCTGTGTAGCTTCTAAGCCATCACTTTGCAAAGGCAAGACAGACACCATCACTGTCACTATTCTTACAGTCCTAACTGCAGCTGAAGTCAAGTCTCTAAAGTAAGATGCGTTAGTGGCTACAACTAAAGTCTGAACAAAGCTACAACATACTCATACTCTAACAAATACAATGCGAATACAGAGAGTATAAAAACCCCCTAGTTTTCTCTTGGTCAGATTTTCACTTCTTCCTGATTTGAGTCAAAGACCAATTACCCATACTTCAGACTTCCTAGTTGAAGTATATGTACTAGAAATAACACCTGGAAGAAAGGGAATGTTCTGTTAAAAGCAGCTAGATGTGCTTAGCTGTAAGTGATGCAGAGGCAACTCCCATTATTTTCCAGTCACAGACAGACACAAAGCTTGACTGATCTTCAAACCAAAAAATCTGCTATTTTATCTAGGTGTTTTAATAAAACTTCATGGTGAAGTGAAGGTACATAAACCAAACAAAACTTCCTCCGAGCTGTATTATGTAGTGGGAAATTGGCACTATTTCTGTCACAGGACTCTAACTGATAATACCATAATTAAGAGTTGCAGACAGACAGCTGTATAAAAATCTACACTCTCTTCCATGAAATGCATGTGAGATGAAACCCCACTTGAACCAAAAGTATGCCTCCCTTCCAAGATTTCCTTCTGTAACAGAAAATGTGACAGAAAATCCAAGGCTAAGTTCACTTTTGCAGGCTACAGATCTCTGCTGGAAGGGAAAGCTCCCTAGCACATTGTCAAAAGAAATAACCAGAGTCTGGAAGAAAGGTGGATGAAAACCCCAGTCACCCTCTCTAACATTCAGTGTATGGTACATACATCACAGGCCAAGCCAAGTACACAAGGGCCTACCTCTAGTGCTGGGAGAGAAACAAAATAAGGGGCACAGCCAGCAGCACAGCAACTGAGGGCTTAGTGGATCTAGTCATCCAAAACAACAGGATGCTCACTCTGTGAGTGTGAGCTCACTCTCTGATTCTATGATGCTGTCTCTTAAAGCTTTCTGTTTACATTTCAATGATTCCTGAGAAGCTAGCACTGTAATACTGTCACAACCAGGCAATTCCTATGCCTCAGCACTGCATGAAGATCTATTCTCTTTCTCGAGGTTTCCTCCCTTTTTCCTTGAAGATTACTACAGCTACCTTCTCCTGTCAGTAAAAGGAATAGGACTATAAAACCCAGATTAATGTTAGTTGTGTAAACAACTCTTTCCTTTAGAAAAGTGGAGCCAGTAGCAATGCCAAGCTCCAAAGACTTCTGAACTGCACCTATGATAGTGGTTCATACCATTACTTAGTGAGCACCCTATTAAAAACCACCATCACCTAGCCACAAGGCTAACTATCCACAACATAAGAAAAGCCCAGAACATAAAGCTAATATCCCTAACAACACAGTAAAATGTTAAAATACAGTGTTTTAAAATTTCAGAGCAAAGGTAAAACATGGGGTGAAAAACTAGAGCCATTTTTTGGTAACTAGTCAATACTACCTTTGTATTGTGTTAATCCCAGCTTTTTGTTAACTATACTCAACTTCTAGGGGGGTCAATGTTGCTGGTTCTAACAACATCTGTACTTGCAGTTAACACAGCTGTATGGACCTAAGCCACACATGATCATGAGTATCATTTAATAATTCCATTTTGTACAACTGTGTGCCTGTAGCAGTCTCACCACTGCCAGAACAGGCATCCCCTTGTGGTAGTATATGTAGGTTAACTTAAACTGCTGGTGAATCATATGGCTTAATTTCAATCTCTCTTTTTTTTTCCCCTTTATTTTTTGGGCGTGTAAAAAGATTTTATTAGTTAAAAAAAGAGAAAAAGATGGAAAGCATTCTTAACTGATGGATCATGAGAGGATTCACTGTCACAACTAACCCTAAGGCTAACTGAAATGCAAAACCCAACCCAAAATTGAAATAAAATGTTTCATTGACATCTTACCAACAGAACCAACACCTGCCGCTCTGAATTGTCCAAGAATGAGACTCTGCTCACTTTCTGCCAATGCCAACAGCAGCTCATATGCTTCTATGCACTGTTCGCTGAAAGAAAAACCAAACCACAGAAAACAAACATCACACAAAATATATGTTCAATTTGGAGGGGAAGAATATCTGAAATAGCAATAGAAAAAAGAGGTAGTTGATGAACTGCATAACTTCCTACTACTAGCAGTAGGAATATTAAATGATGTAACACACATAACTTCTATCACAAATATTCAACAGTCTTTTCTTCCTTATGATGGTTCCAGACCAGCCTCAAGTTACACTACAAGTTAGAAGAGAATGACTTGGTTTGAGGTGAGCTCCAAAAACATGTTCGAAATAGTTGGTAATACCAATGGTGGTCGATGTGATCTCTTCGGGTAAATTTTTCAGGCCTTCTTACTATAGAAAATACAGTATTCTATACTCTATAACTATACAAAACAAAGTGCAGTAACAAGAAAAGATAGGAGAAAGAGCCTGTCCTGGCTCTAAGATTTTCCTCCTTACAACAGTTTCTAAACACAGTTGTAAGACATTCTTTTCTGTTGCTTTCTAATGTTTTTGAAAATACATACATTAAAATATCTATTTGCACTTTACATTTCCTTGTAATTTGTTCAGGGCTGGTAGTAACTGAATACACTATTTAAAAGGCACACAATTTATCTTAAGACCAGAATTGTCTACTCCAAATTAGGTGCAGCTGAAGGAGCTAAATGACACCACCTTTTTACATATTAAAGCAAATTTAGATACTTGTAACCAATACCAAGCAATTCATCCACAATTCCAACTGATGTAATATAAAGTCACGCTGAATTATCTTGAGTACAATAGTACTCTTTGATTCACTGGTCTTGTGAAATGTGCAAGTCTAATACAGAGAACCTGTATCTTAAGACTGGGTACAGCAGAGACTGTTCAAACCTGCACACAGTCCCTAATTCAAATGTTAATTCAGTATTACAGGGATGAAACAAAAAGAAATAGTATTACTATAGCACACAATTTCACTCTCAAATACTTCTACAAAGTCTCCTCTGTTCCTTCTTTTTCTGGCTGAGACACCCTCTGTGTAAGTACATACCTGTACTGCAATGCAAGCCTGAGGGCTGTGGCATTAGACTCATACTTCCCAACAAGCATGCTCATCCTCTCAGCATTGCTCTTGCACTCTTCCAGTGTTATTGTCAACAAGTCATTCTGGGATTTCAAGTGCTCAATACGGCTGTAGAAAAGGAAGTAATTTGCAAACTTCAAGCTTAGCTTTCAAACACTGTCCTCAAAACTATAGAGCAATCCATAACTTAAAACAACAAATACCATTTGGTCTACACAAAGTTTTTAATGAAGATGGCAAAAACTATCAATTCTGTTACTTATATCAAGAGCTGAAAGGATAGCAATTTCTCTTAGGACAGCGTTTGCTGCTCCTTCTGTCCTTCTGATAAAATGTAAATCATAACCCTGTGCAACAGCAACAAACAGAAAGCTACATTGTTATATTGTACCCACAAGACTGTACAGGACAGTTAAATTTCTTCTTTCTCCACCCCCCCCCCCCCCTTCCCCCCACCCCGCTGCCACATTTTTTTCTTCATTTAAGTGGCATATTTATTGGCACAGTATGGGGGGTGTATAGGGATCATGCAGATGCATAAATGCCCCTTTTTGGAACACCCAAAACAACTGCTTCACTTGAAGTAATATTTTGGTTGTGATTAAAGAGGTGACTTCCAAAATGTGAATGACATTTCAATAAGGCAATGAAATCTCCAAAAGTTCTGGCAATAGTCAATTAGAAGCTCATATCAGAACTTAATTGTAATCTTCATTTCAAAGAGGCTAACTCTGAATCTGAGAATGAGGCTTCATAAAATCAGTATTACTGTTTGTTCTCACTGCTATATATCAACGTACTATGTCTAATTGTAAAACTTGGACACATATTGAAAACAGATAGGCAAATGATTTTGAAATTTGGACAGGCAGCTAAAGAAGAAACCAGTTCCATCCAGAACTTTAAAATCACTGACTTCCTAACAAACACAATAAGGATGAGAAGGTATAGTATACCATTCATTCAGCAATCAAAATAAAGACCTTACTTTCCTAGCTGCTAGAACTCTCAGATGATCTAGATGATCTATATCTTCTTTGATACCTCCTATAAGGTGTCAAAGCATAATTGTGCAGTGCACAGAAGAAAGAAAAAGAAAACAAAAGAAAGGATCAATTTCTGCAGTACTATTAAAAAAAACCCCAAACAAAAACAAATTATGAATAAAAGAGATACTGTACAGATCAGACTAAATTTGAGATATCCATGAGGAAGAGGGAACCTGGAAGGCAATATGCTAAGACATGGTTCTCACATTCCTGATCCACAGTTTTGATTTTAAGTGCCAAAGAGGACATGAAGTGCTTGTTTTGATACAGCTTCCTGAAAGAAAACACTGCAGTATTTTAACTGCAACCAGAATGCTATAATTGTTTTTCTGCAGACAGAAATCTGTTTACTGGTATATGTGCCACACCACCATGTACCAGTACATTCATTGATAATGTTAATGATATAATTCTCTTTCTTCAGGACAAATCAAAGCAAGTAAATTTCAGAATGATGGAGGGTAAGTTATGGGAATCCTTTTTTGTAGCAGTGATGTGTCGTATGAAAAAAGGTGTCATGTCTACTTGGTCAGCCATAGAGAAGGATACAAATTGTCAGAAGTGAAGGTGCAACACTGATCTAGTAACGTATGACCAAACTAGGATGCTAATGGAAAGAATCCTTAGCATACTATTCAGTCTTCTCTTCATGGACTACATACAGTCCATGTTCATCTGCAGCTGCCACAGTTGTGCTGAAACTGAACTAAGAAAAGTCCAGAAAGGATAAAACAGTACTAACTTTAACAGAGCTAACAGCAGAACAACACACTTGATCATATCTAACTTTTCACCTTACCTATTTAATCTCTCTGTCTCCACTTCAAACTCTCGGATTTTACTTTCAGAGATGGCAGATCCATGAGAATACAAAGTCTGGAAGATTTCCTGGATGTTTGAACAGTCTTGCAGAGAATGTGCCAAATGTTCAGCCACAGTACTAGACACCTGCACAGGGCAGTTAACAATAGATCATTAATAGATAACAACTGTATTCCTTCTGCAGGCAGTCTGTATTGAGAGCTGCATTTGTTTGCATGCACTCACGTCAAGGCATTCATTATTCAGTTTTTACTACGAATTTTACATTGAATATAACATTTGCAAGTCTCCAGTTTAAGAAATTATTTTAAAATTCTACTAACCAAAGGGTAAACTCCACTATTTCATCATACATTTAAAAAGCCTAAAATGTAAGCTATTAACTTTCTTGAAAGCTTAGCAAAAGGTCAGAGCAAAGCTCTTCACTGAAACAAATATTAACACACAGTGACAACAGCATTAGGGATTAACACTGAGATTACAAAGAAGAACCCAGTTCTCTGTTGGTTGGAAGCTGTGAAATGTAACCAAACAGTCTTTTCTTGAAGAATAGTATTTTGGAGGAACTGACTCCAAAATTACCCTCTTGAAGTCATTCAGAGAATGATTCCTGGCCACCTCTTACGAGAAAATGAGATCTTAAAACTTGGTGGAATATTCTGTTGAAATATTTTTCTCAAAATCTGTTAAAATATCTTCAGTTAGCTCATATATTAATTTAGTAAAAAAAAAAGTTGCTTTTAATGGAACATGGGTCATCTTCAGAAGGTATCATTGCATGCACACAATTTTTAGTCCTTACCCCTATGCTGCTGATTTCTGATCCTAAGACAGGTCTATCAGATGATGAAGACTCTGATCTTGTCTTTGATAACTTCACTCTTTCAGCAATCTGCAAGTCAGAATGCTGCAGAGGTTACACAGGAACCCACACTCCATAAAGATTATATAAAATGCATTTGTTCAGAAGCTACACTTGCAAACTTGAAGTAAAACTACTGTAAAATTGACACCTGTGTTATAACTGTGAGAATTACAACTATTAGTACACAATTCCTTTCTGCACATCAAGTTCATGGGCCTGCTTAGGACCCTAGAAAAGTCACATGGCTGCACAGCAGCTGTGCAAAATGGAGCCTCCTTCTGCCAGATAATGAGAAGCATTACTGCGATATACAATACCTCACCTTGGCTATGGGAATGTCATTGCTGCTGCTGCTTGTGCTCAGCTCTCCTGTGCTTGGATTAATTGGTCGATTGGTAGAAGTGAGACGACTTGGGCTGGATGGGCCTGTTGCCTGCACGCTTTGCAAACGGGTTTGCAGCTCCCGAACCTACAAAACACATAACATTGTTTTTTCCACTTTTATGTTTTACATAGTTTGTAGATTTTCCTTTGTCTCGCCAAGCCTAACTGCTTCAGGCTTGAGCACAGAAGTTGTATTTTGTCCCCTGGAGGCTGCAAATTTTTCATGTAGGCAGCAGATGAATGGAGGTTGTTTTAAAATGCCATTGTTGTCAGTTTTTTATACTATTTGCAATGTGGAAATATGAAAATATGCTATTGTAGACTAATTAAGAGTTTCACCTTGTTTCATACAACCCCTTCAGCAGAGCTGTATTATACACATAGAAATTATTCTCTCTGGTGTGAAGCTAGTGCTTCAACCTAAGATTATGATACCTAAACAAATGAAATGAAGATCCTGCTTTTAATGGAAAGCTCCAGTGTTGAAAAAACTCCTGACGTAAATATATCACAAGATGTCTTTGCCATATTTAAAGGTCAAAGACAGTCAAACATTAATCATGCTTTCAGAACTATGGTTAAGCTACCATATGGTGAGTAATGTACAAACATGAAAATACCAGAAAAGTACCCAACCAACAGTCTGCAGAAGCTCTCTGTAAACATACGTTGCAAAACACTGCAGTCCTCATATCGCATCATATACTTGCAGAACTGATGTCAAAAGCTTTTCAGAGCTAAAAGGTAAAAAAACCCAATTATCTGCATGATCCAAACTATAATCGAGCTAACGATTATAGTGTTTACCTTGGAATAATAACAGACAAAGAAAAAATGACCTGCTTAACAAAAGAAGTATGCCTAAAGGTAGACCATTTTCCCCACAAAATCTCAAACAGAGTCTGAGATGAGAGAAGGGAGATGAAATCACCTGAAGAAGAAATCTCCTTGAATACAGCGTGTTTACTTCAATATGCAAATTTCTATGTCAATTTCATGGGAATAATCCATCTGCAAATCAGAACTGCGGATATCTTATCATAGGTCCAGTGGAATAACATTTCAGTCCGTTTGATATCCCCCTGTAGCATGAAATGCAACTCTTGATTCCTATTCTCCAAAATAAGGTAGGATTTTGTACTAAATACATTTACACAAAGAACTGATTAAGTAAGCTGAAATCCCTTAGTAAAAAACCACAAAAATTAAAGTTGCATTAAAGCTTAGGCTTTCTTCTCACCAACTCTATGGTCAGTGCTTTAGTAGTCTTTGCTTGAAGAAGCAGCACTCAGCACATTCTCTGCACAACATACACAGATGTCTTCAACCTGCTGCAGAGGAAGGAGATCCAGCTAGCACTCTCTGTGGTCGCCAAAGCAGTATTTTATGCCTTCTACAATCCCATACAGTATGCTTCTACCTCACTGAAGAGTGCCCTTGCCTCTCCCTTGCAAACTGAAGGTCAGGTTGCCTGAGGGCTTACTGCCAAACTAACAGAATTTTTAAGTAAGTGCAAACTGCAAAAGAGAAAAAAAACCTCATGTGTTTTACATAACAGAAAAGAACTTTTTTTTTTTTTTTTTTTTACTAATAAAAATCTGTAGGTGGCAACAATAAATGCTCATAAGGGCTAACTGCACCCATAACTTTCCTATTCAGTCGTGGAGGAGTGCTACACCCGAAAAGAAATCTAAATATCTCCATTGGTCTCTCTGTTAAAAAAACCAACAAAACAACACAATTAAGTATGCAAAACCTCAAATAAAATCCTCAATGTTTTGCTGAAAAATGGGTATGAGTGCTTGCCCCAGAACTATGTATCTTAACTGTAATAACATCACAAGCTTGACTGAGCAGAGTGTAGTAAGTGCACATTTATAGCATGTATCCTCTAAAACTTTGCAGCTGAGGTCTTTTTTCATAGAGATGTACATAATTTCAAAATGGATACAGTTGTACTAATGCAAACCTTAAGTACAGAGTGCTCTACTGAAGCAAACCAATCATTTAAGCCTGCTGATACGCATAAAACTGAAATAAACCATGTATGTGTACACATGTTTCTGCTTGCAGATGTGGAATGCTAGTGCAGATAAGATTTGTACTGTGGCATTTACACTTAAGAAAAAAAAAAAGGCAATGCCAAAACTTCAGTAAATCAAAATCACATTTATTCTATTTCTTTCAACCTGGGCTGCTGCAAGCTAAATTCCTCAAGTGCTTCAGTTACAGCATTGTTTAAAAGCAAATAAACAGGAAAACTAACAGGGATATATTTTACATAATCAAATATGTGCCCCAACATCTGACTGCTAAAATACTCACCATGCCCAGAAGCTACTCCTGCAACCTTTCAGGCCAAAAGCAAGTTAACATTCTACATGTAAGCGTAACCATGAAACAGAGTGCTGATTTTGTTTAAAAAGCTAAGCATTCATTGACTCCAAAATTGAAAACAACCTTATGTAAGGACAATAGTACATCAAACTTTAATGCTGATAGACTTCCTTTAGTCTATATTTTACTACTGAGAAGCAACTATTGGCCATGACTAGAAAGCCAATTATTCTTAACATTAGCAACAGAAAAAAAAAAATGAACACAGCTAAAACCTTAGCCAGGCAAAGCTTTGCTCAGGAAAGCATTTAAAAAAAACAACAACTCAGAAAGTGTTGTGATCAATCTGTGCAAGTCACTGCTTTAATACTGTATCACAGAAACAACCACAAGTTAAAGAAACTGTCTTATTCATGCTTGATGTGTTTACTGATTCAGGCCTTTATGGAAGAAATTGCGTGCTGAATTAATTGATATAAATAACTGCACTAACTTTAGCAATGCTGAGTACTTGGTGGCAATTCTGAGCAGAATAACAGGGCAAGTTTGTCTGACCTGTAAAATCTCCTATCTCACAATTCACACGTTCACGAAGCCAGAATCTCATGAGTGGGTTACCCACCCGCCAGACTGCCCAGAGACAGCTTAGGTAACTATTTCTGGTCACAAAACCCTGTACTGTAAATAGAGCAGTATGCACCAACTCCTCAGAAGGTACTTTTCCACATGAATAGTAATAAAGGAAGACCAAAGCACAGGAGTCAAGAAAAATAATATTTCAGAAGAATCAGCTTCTCCTCTGGATTGGTGGCTGCATGAGTTATAAAAAGAATAGTTTAAAAAGTATGATTAAAAATTGTCTGCTCAGTATTTCTACCCATCCTAAGTGTTGTTACCAACATAATATAAATTATTCTTAAAGTTATTTTTATTAGTAGAATGAAGGTAATTGCAGTACTGCACATGAGACATATCAAACACTTGGAAATGGGGAAGACAGGAAGGGCAGATCTTATGGGAAATGGATGACAAAATCGGCAAAATCCAGTGGGTGAAGACAAGTAAAGAAACAAACCCAAAAAATTTACACTGAAAAACAGGATTTGTTAGTTGGGGAGGCATAACTTGGAAGGATTTGAAGAAAGTTCTTCAGCCCTTGCATAATACTAGTTTAAAAATGGAAATATCCAGAAGGATATAAAAATTGCCATGAATTCCTAACACTCTAACTTGAGAGGGAAAATGGCCAACAGGCAGATCCAATTATATGATCAGAAAAAAAAAAAAAAAAGATGAGAATAGAGGAAAAAAGGTGAAATCCAGAGAAATACCTGTGAAATCCACAATTTAAAACAAAAGAGCAAAGATCTTCTAAACAGTTGGAGGAAGTCTAAAGACTTACATAAGTAAAGAAGTGCTGGAACCTTGGAAAGAGTAGGAGCAGTGGCACTCAGAGAGACACAAAGCAACAGATCTAATAGACTTCAGAGCAATGGATAGCCTAGGTACCAAGATAAAGTAGGTGTAAAAAGACATTCTCAAGTCATTACTATGAATTTAAATAACTGGATTTTTAATTTATTAATATTTGATCTTTAGCAATATGAATCAATTGTTTATCTGCATTTCTAATTTTTTTCCTTTGAATGCTAAGAACTGGAATAGGAAATTAGGAAAAAATAAAGCACAACTTCTCACGGGGATCTTTAGAACTAAACAAAAGACAGCAAGGGTAGAACAGAAAAGGGGCTGACAGTACTTCATAAATAATTAATAGACATTATGGATATATTTGCATCATGGGTTATAGAAAATACTTTGCTGGAATACGCTAATTATCTATAACCATGAATCTCTATCTATATGGAATATGAATCTATATAGAAATCATGAATCATTATCTATGATCATGAATTGTGGTTTTACTCTGTATTCTACACGTGCATACTGACAACTACATTGATTGTTCACATATCCTAAATAAAAAAACCACAGCTACAAACTGCCTGGTTTTGTCACTTATTTCCACATTCAAAGGGCATTTGCTACTTTTGCTCCTAAACCAATTTAAAACAAGAGGCATGCTTGTGATTCTTTTCTTTCTTCCCTACTTGTGTTTGTAATAAAATAATAAATCTGTTTTCATCATGCAGTATCTTTGCATCTTTCAAGCAGTAACTTACCACCACTGTTTTAAAACCACTTTAATTTTTTTCCATGTTATACAGAGAAGGAAGATGAACTACCACAAACCACAGGAAACAAATATACCTTTTCCATTTTCTAATTTATTCATGTATACTGCAAATCTGTGGTGGTAAAGACAGAAAAGAAAATACCAGTGTGACAATTTAAGCTGCTCTGAGTGGTCAGGGCCCTTCTCCCCAGTCTTTCAGTCTAGCCTAGTGGTGATTATTTTCAGCCATACAATTTTCACCCTTTCTTAAATCATGAGCATGAGAGTTAACACGATCTGACTTCTTACAGGTTGTCTATTGTGATTGACTGAGTATGGTAAAGAAGTCTTTCCTGGTATTTACGAGGGTCTACTCCTCAATGAATTCTTTGAGCTTAATGAGCTTGGACTTGCAATCATCAGTTCAAACGAGGCATTTACAGCCTCTCTCTCTTTGCAAAAACTTTACTTACAAAAAATACGTAAAAATTGCTACTTCTCTTGGCAGATCTGAAAATCAATCAGCAGTCTGAACAACTGTTCTGAGGAACAAAGAAAAGGAAAAACACACAGACACAACAAGCCATGGGAAAACAGGTATGCTACTCAGGGTTTATACATACGACTTTTTTAAGTAGCAGGAGAGGCTACAGTACACTGGGTGTTACACATGTTACCAAGCAAGTGCTCCTCTGCTTTTGACACCTTTCAGACAAAAGTCCCTCATGCAGTGCTCCATGTGGAAGGGCGCTGCGCCCCTACAAAGGATGCAAAGCAACAAAAATGAAGGCTGTGACAGGACGTGACATGGGAGATAAAAGGTGGATTCCCTAAAAGTTTTGAGCCCAACTTAAGTGTTCTGATCCAGGCAACTACTCAGTGGAAAAAAACACAACTGAGGGCATTAAGCCTATCTCAGGCTTTTTCTCATTTAATTTCAGATTAATCACTTAGCATTTGTATACAAGCTTGGAAACAGAAGCAAAGCTCTAGTTCATTAACAGCTAAGTGGAGATACTGCTGCATAAGCAAATACTGTGCAACCGAAGGAGGTGGGGAATGGAAATGGCTTTTGGCTGCAACCTCAGATTTCTGGTGTGCACCAAGAGACAAGAAGACAGTGAACAGTTCAAGGATCGCTTTAAGCTGTGCAAGCTCATAATAATCTCTAAAGGCCTGCAACATATCAGTGTTCTCTAGCAATGTGGAATAATACGTTCTGATCTCAACACGAATGATGCCAAAACAAGGAGAGTAGAGCAGCTCATGCAAGCTTTGTGTCATCTGAGAACAGTGTAGGCTCAAGAATGCCTGTGAGGCCAAGGATCTGACTCCTGCTGTGGTTTGGATAGGTTTCAACTCCTCACAAGAACAAGTTATTCTCGGAGAGACCTCATGCTAAAATGAACTTTCTTAGAGTGGAGGCAATCTGGGCAGTTGAAGGGCTCATGCAATACCCGGTACTTATCTACTCCTTTGCAGATTATGCAGGGTTTTTAACTCCTCTGGAGTTTTCATGAAGGTCTTAAGCCAAAGACAGATAAAATATTAAGTCTGTTTTTATTCTGGCCAGTTTAGTGAATTCAGCTGAGTTTGGAGCAGATATACAATAATCCTCAAAACTAAAAGCATTTAACTCGATGAATTGACATAAAACTGATCCAGAGAACAGACTTAGAAGACTTCAGAGCTTAAACTGCCTTTTCACTTTAGACTTTGTTCTTCAGAATACTCTCAGGGAAGCCTGAACATTGCCCACATTTACTGCTCCTGCCAAAAGGCTGCTTAAAACTGTGCTGAGGCACTACTCATCTAGCAACTTTCATGGGCAGTAATTTAAAAATCTACAACTTTTACTTCGCAGTCATGATGGAATTTACATGCCATATCAGTGCTGCTCATCTGTCTCTGTTTGTGGACAGAAGATTTTGTGTGAGAACACAAATACTACTTTTTCTACTACTATTTAAGCTTGTTACCACATATGGCAGTTGCAAACGGTGCTGACGTGATTACAACCTTATACTCACGTAATAATAGTATTAATCCCATGGACTATTACAGAGAAAAGGTGGTTTAATGTTAACAATCTTCAAT